>JAXIVJ010001742.1:65000-128264 GCA_036785665.1 Chirona hameri
CAAAATATAGGTCAAAGCTGAACCGAGCATATTTCTCACAGCCTAGCCAATAACGCGAATAGCCAACAGATTATACTTAATTACACAGAACTTACTGAGTTACTGGGGGTCCGTGAAGCAGGTAATCGATAATTGGCAATAATCTCGGATAATTTGCGATAATCTCGTGCAAAATGACAGTGCAGTGACTATTAGTAACCGAATAATGGTTAACTAGTCATCCGTGAGGTTATTAGTAACCGAATGATGGTTAACTAGCCATCCGTGAGGTTATTAGTAGCCGAATGATGGTTAACTAGTCATCCGTGAGGTTATTAGTAGCCGGATGAATGGTTAACTAGCCATCCGTGAGGTTATTAGTAGCCGAATGATGGTTAACTAGTCATCCGTGAGGTTATTAGTAGCCGGATGATGGTTAACTAGCCATCCGTGAGGTTATTAGTAGCCGGATGATGGTTAACTAGTCATCCGTGAGGTTATTAGTAGCCGGATGAATGGTTAACTAGCCATCCGTGAGGTTATTAGTAGCCGAATGATGGTTAACTAGTCATCCGTGAGGTTATTAGTAGCCGGATGATGGTTAACTAGCCATCCGTGAGGTTATTAGTAGCCGGATGAATGGTTAACTAGCCATCCGTGAGGTTATTAGTAGCCGAATGATGGTTAACTAGTCATCCGTGAGGTTATTAGTAGCCGGATGAATGGTTAACTAGCCATCCGTGAGGTTATTAGTAGCCGGATGATGGTTAACTAGTCATCCGTGAGGTTATTAGTAGTCGGATGAATGGTTAACTAGTCATCCGTGAGGTTATTAGTAGCCGGATGAATGGTTAACTAGTCATACGTGAGGTTATTAGTAGCCGGATGATGGTTAACTAGTCATCCGTGAGGTTATTAGTAGCCGGATGAATGGTTAACTAGTCATCCGTGAGGTTATTAGTAGCCGGATGAATGGTTAACTAGTCATCCGTGAGGTTATTAGTAGCCGGATGAATGGTTAACTAGTCATCCGTGAGGTTATTACTAGCCGAATGATGGTTAACTAGCCATCCGTGAGGTTATTAGTAGCCGGATGAATGGTTAACTAGTCATCCGTGAGGTTATTAGTAGCCGGATGAATGGCTAACTAGTCATCCGTGAGGTTATTAGTAGCCGGATGAATGGTTAACTAGTCATCCGTGAGGTTATTAGTAGCCGGATGAATGGTTAACTAGTCATCCGTGAGGTTATTAGTAACCGAATGATGGTTAACTAGTCATCCGTGAGGTTATTAGTAGCCGGATGAATGGTTAACTAGCCATCCGTGAGGTTGGTAACTGGTAACTAAGTTACGCTTCGAGAACACAGGCAGAGCAAATTTAATCTGATTTAATCAATAAATGAGAGTCTTAAATAATAATTCGGTGTGCTGGTATTGAAAATGGAGCCGCAAAAAAGAGTGTCTGTACGCTCTCTTTGAATTATAAGTGTCACTGCCGAATCATTAAAGCAGTGAAGCCAATCAACTTGGATATGAAACCTAAAGTGAAATTAACTCGAACAATCGGAAAGTGGAGCAAAGGACCCAAGGTGACATTTTCAATCAAAATACTAATGTGACTTAAGGAGCAAAAACTTTCGGAAAAATAAAAGCTATCGCTATCGCTATCACTCTCAAACTATCCCTCTACCACTCTGCTCGAACTATCACTTTGCTGTCGGAGGCATGCATTGCAGCATATATGAATATGTACCTTACATGCAAGTGGGCCGGGTCTTGTCACCAGAATTGAGGTTGGTAGCTTCAAACCGGTTGTCGCTTGCCATGTGACTTATACTATGTTGGTTAAATCACCTGCGAGCACCATTGTCGGACTCGTGTGGTGGTGATCTACTGACTTTCAGCACGAAGGTTCAACCAACTCAATACAGGGCAGCCAAATCGCAGTGCAGGGTGAAGCTCGTGGCAGATTCTGGCCAGCTGAAAGGCTATCGACTGAAGGGTAGAGTTGAAATTATTGACGTGAACTGGGAATTAAATGGGAGGAGGGGGGGGGGGGGTGATTAGGGTATGTTCAACTCGATGTTATACGCCGAACGGACGGAAAGACATTGATACCCATCGGCTGAGCTTCCAATACAAATAATGTGGATGAATAATGAGGATACGATCCCTGCATGCAAAATATTACTTCCTTACTCCGATCGGAAACTGTTTCTCGGTCCTGAAGGCGTAGGTGCGAAATAGCGCATCCCTCACATCCAGGAGGCGGTGGACAGCCGGCGACCTCACATCCAGGAGGCGGTGGACAGCCGGCGACTGACGGCGAAGCACGGTACGGGACTGCTGCAGTGGCTCAAGCACCAGCGGCGTATTTATAAATCATCGGGGGGGGGGGGACAAGCCCTCAAGAGGGCGTCAAACCCCCACGTGAGGGCGCCGTTAGCGAAAGGTGTTGTTGAGCGCGGTGGGGATACAAATAACCCTCCTAGCCCTCCCACATACCCTCCCACATACCTCCAAAGGCACCCTCCGATGCACCTCTGAAGGCGCCATCCCACATAGCTCCAAAGGCGGCATCCAATACACCTGTGAAAGCGCCCTCCCGCATACCTTCATGGGCGCCCTCTGATGCACATCTGAAGGTGCCCTCCCACATACCTTCAAAGGCGCCCTCCGATACACCCCTGAAGACCCCCTCCCACATACTTCCAAAGCCGACCTCCGATACATCTCCGAGGGCGTCTTCCCAAATAGCTCCAGAGGCGCCCTCCCAAGCTCCAGAGGCGCCCTCTGAGACCAAAGGCGCCCCCGCCTCACATTCAGCGAAGGGCGCCTTTAGATGTATGTAGGGAGGGCGTCCTCGGGCCTTGGAGAGATGTATCTGAGGGTGCTTTTTGACTGTATGGGAGGGCGCCTTCAGAGGTGTATCGGTGGGCGCTTTTGGAGGTATGTGGGAGGGCGCCTTCAGGGGTCTATCGGAGGGCGCCTTCGGAAATGTATTGGACACCTCCGAAAGTGTATTCCAGGGCGCCTTTGAAGGTATGTGGGAGGGCGCCATCGTAGATGTATCGGAGGGCGCTTTTGGAGCCTATAGGTATGTGGGAGGGCGCCTTCGAAGGTGTATCGGTGGGCACCTTTAGAGGTATGTAGGAGGGCGTCTTCAAGTTTTTTTTTATCGGAGGGCACCTTTGGAGGTATATGGGAGGGCGTATTTGGAGGTATGTTTGAGGGTGCCTTCCGAGGTGTATCAAAGGGCGCCTTTGAAGGCATGTGGGAAAGCGTTTTTAGAGGTGTATTGGAGGTCACCTTTGGAGCTATGTGGGAGGGCGCCTTCAGAGGTGTATCGGGGGGCGCCTCTGGAAGTATTTGGGAAGGCACTTTTCCGGTATGTGGGAGGGCACCTTTTCCGGTATATGGGAGGGTGCCTTCGGCGCCCAAGGGGGGGTGCAGTTTCCCCCTAACTACGCCCCTGTCAATCACGTGACTGCTGGAGTGTCTCAGTCACGTGACTGCTGGAGTGTCTCAGTCACGTGACTGCTGGAGTGTCTCAGTCACGTGCTGGTGAGCGAGGAGTCGGTGGCGATGGCCTCCGTCGCGCAGGAAGCCGGGAGCTGGCGGCGACACTCTCCGGTGGAGGGGACCGTCACTCGCCGCCAAATACTGTCACAGTGACACACTGTGTACCGTCACAGTGACACACTGTGTACCGTCACAGTGACGCACTGTACCGTCACAGTGACACACTGTGTACCGTCACAGTGACGCACTGTACCGTCACCGTGACGCCTACCTGGCCAGACTCGTCCAGGAGACTCAACATGTGCTAGAGCCCTGTGTTTTTCGAAAGATGAGCCATCGCTTCTTCAAAATGTTGTTTATGATAAGGAACCCTGGCTGAAGCGCGTTGGTAGCGAAATGGAAGCATCTTGAGAATATAGTTTGCTTTGTTTCGTGGTGCAGACAATATAAATTATTTGCTCGTTAACTGTTTTCTTATGCTTCCGTATTTTCAAATATTACATGAAGGAAAACCTTTGTGAGTTTCCTCTTGAGCCTCTTGAGCTGCTGAGCTTTTAAGCTAGAACAAACTCTGGCATTGTAATGCTGCCTATTGATGACATCGTGTCTTGCCTGTTTTTTTTTCAGATAGGCAGACTGTGGTGGAGCCGATCCAGTATTAAGCAAAGTATTACCCAATATTAAGTAAATGAATCTTGGAGCCGATCTACCGTTTTTGTATTAAATATGTACCGTACCGAGTTGACCGTGTTTTGCCTAATTAACAAATTGCCAAATTTTCTGAGACATAGCTATCGAACTTCGGTCAAAAGCAAGTGGAAAATGTGGGCAATGATCTGTTTATGCACACAACGCAATTTTGAGGAAGTCAACAGCACGATAGTTTGCATTCACTTTCCGGAGAAAAGTTAATTATCCGCATTTCAGTTTTTACTTCTGCTGTCTGTCTATGAGCGTGTTCGCTGCCTATGAGTGTGTTCGGGCCCGTTTATTTCCGTCTGACTGTTTTCCGGTCGACTAGTCGAACATATCAATCTTCTTTCTGGCTACTGTAGCCGATCAATTGAACAAACTCCTGCTCCAATCAGGGGCGCAACCACGTCCAAAAAAGTGGTACGGACAAATTGGCGTTGGGACCGCAATCGCTCCAGGGGGGCGCCATCGCCAAAGAACTCGCAATATCGCATGTGTCATTGTGTTTGATGTAGTGTATGTAATCTGTTGTGTAGTTATATGTAATGTATGTACCTGTAATCTACTGTAGTACTGAACAATAAGGCCTGCATCTCCATAATCAATATGAGACCACTGGCGGATCCAGCCTCTCTCCGTGGGGAGAAGGGGATGGGGACATCTTTTTGTGTCAAACAAGTACCCCCATTTCCTTCATCCGTGGATTTGGGCCGGTCCCCTTATATTCGAGCTTACTAAAAAAATTCGGAGAGAAAACCCCCCACAAAAACGTGATATTCCGTAGCATATACACATATAAGTAATACAACGTTTATCTCATATCAACTCGCAGGGGCGTCGCAGACAATTTTTTTAGTGGGGGGTGGACTGAAATGGAAAAAATATCCCCCATTTTTGTCTGCATGTATTTGTATTTGTATTTATTGAATGAACAACCACAGGCGCAGGGCCCACTTACGGTTGAAGTCATGCAACCATAAATTAAAACATTCACAAATTACATAAGTGCACATAGTACAATAAGAGAAAACACAAAACTATACTGTATAGTAAACACAGCACCATACAATAATTACATAAAGACGATTAAAGGCGCCAATAAAAGTAAGAGCAAACGTTTAAATAAAGCGCTGATACAGGCAAAAGCCTTACAATAGACAAATACATAAAAACGCCTTATTTAAGCCTTTGCAGCAATTTTAATGTGGATTTTCATATTACAGTAGGTACTTGTTATTTAGCGCGCCGCCAAGTAGCTCTATTTTTGTATGGGTTTGCCTGATAAAACCGATAAATATAGGCGGTGGGCCTTGTAGAGGATACGAAGGTAAACATGTTATTCATCATATTCAGCGTTACGACGAACTGAAGACGATGACGATAGCTTCGTTATGAAGATGTCTACCGATGTGACGCCGCTAAGCGCCGGGACAATTTGAATTTTAGGTCGTGGAAAACGAAATTTTCATATTGGAACCAGACCATGATTGGAGCCAAGCCTCAGGAACCCCTTTGAGCAGCTTCAGGGAGCCGATGTCCGCGTCTTTGCGTTCGCGTCGCCTTTTTCGGAACTCGGCAGACTAGCTAGCTAAACATGTAGCCCTCTGGAAAGTTAATATTTTATGAAGGGATTGGGCCCTGGGGACAGCAATTACCGCCAAGGAGAGAGAGCCTCTGACAGACACTTAATGAAATTCATTTTCCCATTTTCCAAATTTGTATAAGCAATTGCGCAATTGTGTCATGCCGCGAAGCAGCGCGAAATTCTCCGGTTTTTGACTGTGGATAGCTGGATTTTGACTGCTGCAAAGAAAATGTTTACGATTTTACGATAAATTGGGAACACGGGGAGAGGGGGGGGGGGGCATACTTGTATGAAATGCCCCCCCCCCCCCCGATTACTGTGGGGGGGGGGGCATTTGCCCCTGATGGCCCCCTTGGATCCGCCAGTGTGTGAGACCATGGGGCGGCATTTGCTTCTAAGGAAGCCCATTGTCCGACTTTGTGGACGGCTGTTCTTTCACAATATGGGGCGGCATTAGCTGCTTATGGACAATGAGCATTTGTCCAATTTAGAGGGCGCCTGTTTTACCCCGTGGGGCCGGCATTGCTTATTGTCCGGTAGGTTGCCTCTTTTGCTCCATGGGGGCGGCATTTGCTTCTAGTGGCGCCTATCCTGTTCCTAAGTCGCCATTTACTTCTAGGAGTGCTAATTGTCCGATTCCCAAGAGTGCCCGTCAGTGGCATGCGCAGAAATTCACAAAGGACCAGATCATCGCTTTGAGGCCTGGGGGCGCCACCCGATCGACAGGGGCGCCATCAATATTTCCGAAATTTTTGCAGGGGAGGGCACCTCTCCTTCCGCACCGTGCGGAAGGAGAGGCGACCCCCCCCCCCCCCCCTCCCCCGTCACTAGCCGGAGGGGCGCCGTCACTGGCCAGGGGAGCCGTCACGGGCGGAGAGGGGCAGTCACTAGTCGGAGAAGCGCCGTTACTCGCCGGAGGGGTGCCGTCACCTTCTGGAAGGGCGCCGTCACTGGTCGGAGGGGCGCCGTCACTATCCGGAGGGGCACCGTCACTGGCCGGAGGGGCGTCGACACTGACCGGAGGGGGCGCCGTCACTATCCGGAAGGGCGCCGTGACTGGCCGGAGGGGCGCCGTCACCAGCCGGAGGGCCGTCGTCACTCACCGGAGGGGGCGCGGTCACTGTCGAAAGAGGCGTCGTCACTGTCCGTAGGAGCGCCGTCACTGGTCGGAGCCTGGAGGGGCGCCGTCATTCGCCGGAGGGGCGCCATCAATGGCCGAATGGGCGCCGTCACTGGTCAGATGGGCGCCATCACTCGCCGGAGAGGCGTGGTCACTGGCCGGAGGGGCGCCATCACTGGCCGAAGGGGAGCCTTCACTGGCCGGAGAGGCGCCGTCACTGGTCGGAGGGGCGCTGTCACTGGCCGGAGGGGCGCCTGCACTGGTCGGAGGGGCGCCGTCACTAGCTGGAGGGGCACCGTCACCGGCCGGAGGGGCGCCGTCACCGGTCGGAGGGGTGCCGTCACCGGCCGGAGGGGCGCCGTCACTGGCCGGAGGGGCGCCGTCACTGACCGGAGGGGGCGTCGTCACTAGCCGGAGGGGCGCCGTCACTGGCCGGAGGAGCGCCTTCACTGGCCGGAGGGGCGCCGTCACTAACCGGAGGGGCGCCGTCACTGGCCGGAGGGACGCCGTCACTGGTCGGAGGGGTGCCGTGACTGACCGGAGGGGCGCCGTCACGGGCCGGAGGGGCGCTGTCACTGATCGGAGGGGCGCCAGCTTTGCTTGGGCGCCTCGGGTCCAAGGGACGGGTCAGGTCATTCCCTTAACGACTGTATACTCTGTATGTATGTATGTATGTATGTATGTATGTATTTATTAGGGCGTTTCCACAAGTGGCTATTACGGCCCAGTCAAAACATGAATCACAAACATGAAGAACTCCAGCATGACACTAACACAAAGGACACTACTTGCGAATGAAGTACATGACTCTAATCCTCGACATGTTCAACCCGGAAAGCGCTGTAATAGCTGCGATCGCGAGACAGAGCCGGTTACATGTCGCGGCAGCCTATTCCAGGACGCAGCGGCTCTGTACGGGAAGAGCCGCCGCGCGGCCGCCAGCCGAAAACTGGGCAACTCGAGGACAGATGTGCCCGCGGCGGTGGCGCGCGTCCTGCGCCCCGAAACAGCGCTACGCGGGCGAAACATGTCACGCAGCGTTTTAGGGGCATCTGCCACATGCAAACCGCGGTACACGTTCAGTGTATCCCGACGCGCAATTACACTCCTTATACTAGGCCAGCCAAGCGCCCGGAGAACGGGACTAACATGGTCGTAGCGGCGAAGTCCAGACACCAGTCGAGCTGCAAAATGGAGGACGTTTTGCAACCTGTCCACAGAGGTCAAAAAACCTTGCGATTTTGCGATGTGGCCTGGGACACAAATCGTTCGTGGAAGAGCTCAACGTGAGACACAAATGCCGAGTAGTAGATTCGTGTCACTTGAAACGGTGCGTGCAGAGCGAAAAAAAATGTGATCCGCATTTTTAACTAACCCACCAGCGAGAAGCGTATTTTTTGGGTAGACCTGGTCTACCCAAAAAATACAGTTCTTCAGCAGTTCTTGGTCTACCAAAAAAAAAATACAGTTCTTCAGCAGTTCTTGGTCTACCAAAAAAAAATACGCGGCAGCGACTGGCGAAACTGGGCCAAAGTTTCGCCCAGTTCGAAGCTTGGCGATCACAAGATCGCTGCAGATGCGTCGCGACTCACGATAAGCCATAGGCACTTTTTTGGCGCCGGTGAGACGCAAGAGACGCGAGACACAGACCCTTATTTGGTGATGCTTGGCTATTGGCGTGTGTCTAGGCTTTTAAACAGCCTCAGAGCCAATATCACGGACAGCCTGCAGCCCGGCTTCAGTTTTGTGATTTATACCGACCTTGAGAGTTCGGATTTAAATTTTGATCGAGACTTCGACACAGCCACTTGCAGGCAGGGAAGTAAAACAAATGTTACAGGTGGATCAGGACTTGACATGGCACCTCCCCTGGTCAAAATGCTGGGTTTCAAGACAGAAAGTGTGTTGTGGCGAAACCACCAAGGATGGCGAGCAGTGTGATTACATGGGTCAACAGAGGAATTTGAAAGGGCACTGCAAAATCTTCCATCCATCGGCCAAAGCACCATATCAAATTTGTAATGCCTCATTTGGTGTGGGGGGGGGGGGGGTGGTAGATGGAGAAATGAGTGGGGAGCACAAGGTAAGTTTGTTACTGATAATCATATTTGTAATAATTTGGGGTATTTTGCTTTAATCAAATTGTTCAGTCTTGGTCTTGGAGTTAGTCTGGCCAGTGCAAGTTAAAATGAGATCCTACCTACCAGGGGCGTCACCACCGGGGGCTGCCCCCCAGGCTCGCCCATCTCACATCCAGACCGGTTATTGATTTGGCACTGATTGAATTGATTGGAATCATTTAATCAAAATTCATGGAATCAAAAAATAATTGATTCATGACCAGATCTTTTGGTCATACTGACCATAAACCCACAGCGTTTTAGATGTTACAAAACTTAACTATTTGGTCACTACGCATCTTTCAAGACACTATTATGTATCTTTTATGTTATTTAGAATGTATCTTACCTAACAAAGTTGAAACAATAATATTTCTGGAAGCTGTCACGACTGATCGTCCAACACAATCGTCGCCATATCTACGCAGATAGATATATTGACACAGGAAGATTCACAGGAAAAATAAGGATCTCCCATGATGTCATTGGACCAATGACTTGACTTAACCTAACATAACCTAATCCCGCCATTAAGTCCGATCAAGACGAAACCTAAGATTCGCTCGTAGCCATTAAGTCTGATCAGGACGAAACCTAAGATTCGCTTGTAGCCATTAAGCCGGATCGGGACGAAACCTAAGAGTAGTAGTAGATCAGGGAGGAGTGGCTAGTCATAGATGAGAGAAGGGGCGAAAAGTAATTTGTGGTGTCACGAGATGTGAATTAGTCATACCTTATTGATTGTCATACCTTATTGATTTAGTGTATTTACGTACAAAATCGTCAATCTTGTGTTTCTTGTTTTGTTAGTGTAGCTCAAAGAAAGACGTGTGTATTTTCGCCATTCTTCATTGTGGACATGGCATTGGGAATGGAATGTGCCTGAACTCTTTGTGCATTTGTTATTGTATGAGATCAGAAAGGGTACAAAGTATAAGGTATTATTGGTGTCGAGAGCTTATTATCTCCTCACTCCTCAGGGTACTCCAGGTACAACGTTGAATTGATGGATTTCATACTCCAGACTGGGGTTTTCCATACTTGGCTTGTGCTTGATTCATGTGACAGGATATGTTCACTTGTACATACATTTCGCTAAGGCAGGGAGAGGTAAGCGGATGTTTTCGCCGATTAACCTCAGGTTTATGTGGTGAGTCCATGGTGATAGTATGAAAAGGATGTGTTGTAAAACACAATTTGCAGTGTGAGTAGCCTGCCTTCAGATTTGTATTCAATTGATGAATCCATTTCTTACCTTGAAAGTGGCTTTTAAAATCATCGAGTTTACATTATTTGGGTTATAAGAGTATACAACTATACACTGTACGTACAACTTTCTGTAAGTCTTAACAGAAGTTTTCAAAACAGAAGCTTTGAAGCAAGCATAAGGAAAATAATTCGCCTCTGATCTGAGAACCACGTCATTTCATATTTCCACATAGAACAAATTCGTTTGCGTATCTCGTCTCAAGCATAAACACTTTTTCCCCTGTGATTCTCATGCAATATGACCTCTGTCGTCGTCGTGCCCTAAAGCCCTATCATAAGTCATAAAATGAGTCTGGTAAGAACGCTGTCGAAAATGTCGAAAAGGAAAATGTCTTATACAAGCGTCAAGAACCGTGAGACACATTTGAGTCGAAAAAAATTGTCGTGAGTCACAGTCAGAATATTTTTGACCTCTGCCTGTCCAAGTGACAGTTGGCGGCACCACCCCAGACCGATGAGCAGTACTGGAGGTGGGGGAAGATATGGGTCTGAACTAGGATTTTTAGGATTTCTGGGGAGAGGTGGTGGCGAATTTTGTAGAGGGATATCAGGATGGAATTGGTCCGACGAACGATGTAGGATATGTGTAGCTCCCAGCTCATGGTCGGGTCGAGGAGAACACCAAGCATTTTAATTTGCTTTTCAGGTCGAATATAGACGTCATTTACTCTTAGTGCAAAGTTTGCTGCCTTGGTTAGTGAACTGCGAGTTCCAAGAAGAATGAGGCTGGTTTTGTTGGCATTCATTTTGAGACTATTTAGGCTAAACCAGTGTTGTAGACTCTGTATGTTTTCCTCGGCTCGCGACTTCAGCACCAGGAGGTCATCGTGATTGGAGGGTGCTGAGTCAAGGATTTGGGTGTCATCCGCATAAGATAGGATGTCGCCATGGGGCAGGAAGCAGGAGAGGTCATTAACAAAAAGGAGGAAGAGGATAGGGCCCACAATGGACCCCTGAGGGACCCCGTGGGTGAGGGGCAGAGCCGCTGCGGTACCTCCGCGGACGAGTTGAGAGCGGCCTGTGAGGTAGCTCCTGAACCAGCAGGATGAAATGTCATACCACTCGAGGTTGTGCAGAAGCATCGGGTGGTCAACACTGTCGAATGCCCTGCTCAGGTCGATCGACGTCAGACACGTGATGTCTCCAACATCGACCTTCCGAGCCGCCCACTCAACAACATCGAGAAGGGCATCTTCAGTGGAGTGGGATGGGCGCTATGCATATTGGGAAATGGAGAGGATATAGTTTGTGATAAGGTAGGAACTGGGCTGTGAGCACACAACTTTCTCGAGTATTTTAGATATGGTCGGAAGGATTGAAATCGGACGAAAGTTGCCCGGATTTAGAGGGTCGCCAGATTTGTGGATGGGGGTAACGACGGCAACTTTCCATGCATCGGGAAAGGTAAGGGTTGATATGGATGAGTTGATAAGGTGTAGGATATGTGGGGCGATGGCAGGAAGGCAGCTGCGGATAGCGGACAGTGGTATGCCGTCGATTCCGACAGCTCTCGACGCACTGAGCCGGCCGATGACACGCGTCAGTTCAGGCAACGTTACACAGTGTGGGACGAAACCCGACGAGCACACCATGTAGGGCCTCGGACCCATAAGAGCGGAATCTGTTTCTCGTGCGGACTGGGCAGTCTCAGCCGCCACGCAAGTGCCTATATCAGCAAAATGTTCATTGAGCTGATCAACACTCAAGCTGGCTCCGTCAGCTGGTGACAGAGGTGCGGACATCTTCGGAGAGAAATCCGCACCGAACCGCCTCAGCCGCGCCCAGAAGCGCTTGGAGTCCTCTCGCAACAGCTCAGCGAGGTAGGTCCTACGCGCACGGGTCAACAACAGTTTAGCCCGGTTCCGCAGTCATCGGTAGGCCTCCCGGTCGGCCACTGTACGGGAGGCGGCCCACACACGGCGCGCTGCGTCACGCTCCGCCATGACCGCTCTAACCGCCCCGTCACGCAGTCAGGGGCAGCCAGGGCGCCGAACACGACGAATCGCCACCGGACAGTGCGCCTCAACAACAGCGTCCCACACACTCGTGAAATACGACAGTTTGGTGTTGATATCAGTTGCCGAGTAAAAACAATCCCAATGCGCATTTAAGATGTCAAGTGAAAACGCGTTCCAGTCAACACGATGCCATGGTCGCGAGGGGACGGTAGATGGTGGCTGGCGTGGTCGAGGAGATGAAGGCTGAATGATGATGGGATAATGATCAGCTAAGAGATCCGGTAAAACAGAGACTTCGGTAATCACAGTAGGAACATTTGTCAATGCCTAATCCAGTAAAGCTGGAGTGGGATGCGGGTGAGTCGGCTCCGTTATGAGCTGGACAACATTTAGGTCGTTCAGAAGCGTAGTAAAATTCCGTGAGTCAGCGGTGTCAGGATTTAAAAGGTTTACATTAAAGTCACCGAGGACAAAAACAGATTTTCCGGTAGCCAGCGCCACCTCAAGATAACCACGAACAGCGTCACACAGTCGAACTGTGAGTGCACCGGGCGGCCAGTAGATGGCGCCGACGATCACGGTCGACCGGCCGGCTCCGCCAACCGACAGCCAAAGAGCCTCCACGCCGGGGTCGCCGTCACTGGAGTCGTGCAGTCGTGTCACTCGGAGATCCTCAGAAACCAGGACAGCGACACCTCCGCCCCGACGGCCTCCCGGTCGGTCGCATCTGTACAGCCTGTAGCCCGGCACGAGAAGGACGGCGTCGAGGACATCTTCCGAGAGCCAGGTCTCAGAGATACAGAGTACCTCAAGTTTCTCACTCTGCAGAAGGTAGCACACCTCATTCAGTCTGGGCGCCAGAGAACGCGCGTTGATGTGTCCGATGGAGTAATGTCCGTCACTGGTCCGTATCCGCCACTCGAGCCGGTGTGTCTCACTTGCAGTCAGACGCGGCGCCAGAGAACGCGCGTTGATGTGTCTGATGGAGTAATGTCCGTCACTGGTCCGTATCCGCCACTCGAATGTCCGTCACTGGTCCGTATCCGCCACTCGAGCCGGTGTGTCTGGGCGCCAGAGAACGCGCGTTGATGTGTCCGATGGAGTAATGTCCGTCACTGGTCCGTATCCGCCACTCGAGCCGGTGTGTCTGGGCGCCAGAGAACGCGCGTTGATGTGTCCGATGGAGTAATGTCCGTCACTGGTCCGTATCCGCCACTCGAGCCGGTGTGTCTGGGCGCCAGAGAACGCGCGTTGATGTGTCCGATGGAGTAATGTCCGTCACTGGTCCGTATCCGCCACTCGAGCCGGTGTGTCTCACTTGCAGTCAGACGCGGCGCCAGAGAACGCGCGTTGATGTGTCCGATGGAGTAATGTCCGTCACTGGTCCGTATCCGCCGCTCGAGCCGGTGTGTCAGTCTGGGCGCCAGAGAACGCGCGTTGATGTGTCCGATGGAGTAATGTCCGTCACCGGTCCGTATCCGCCGCTCGAGCCGGTGTGTCACATCATTCAGTCTGGGCGCCAGAGAACGCGCGTTGATGTGTCTGATGGAGTAATGTCCGTCACTGGTCCGTATCCGCCACTCGAGCCGGTGTGTCTGGGCGCCAGAGAACGCGCGTTGATGTGTCCGATGGAGAAGTGACCCGTCACTGGTCCGTATCCGCCGCTCGAGCCGGTGTGTCAGTCTGGACGCCAGAGAACGCGCGTTGATGTGTCCGATGGAGTAATGTCCGTCACTGGTCCGTATCCGCCGCTCGAGCCGGTGTGTCAGTCTGGGCGCCAGAGAACGCGCGTTGATGTGTCCGATGGAGTAATGTCCGTCACTGGTCCGTATCCGCCGCTCGAGCCGGTGTGTCTCACTTGCAGTCAGACGCGGCGGTGTCAGGAGACATCGAGTCACTGTCCCGTCGGTCCCGACCCCATCAGAGCTCGAGGCAGCAGGGACACGCTCCAGGCACGCCGGCGTCCCGCCCCCCGACGGACGGTCGGAAGGTGATGTCGTCGCGGCAGGACCGGTGTCGTCGCGGCAGGGCGGTACCGCCGCCCCCTCCGACCAGGGCCTGGCGACGCCCCTGACCAGCCAAGCGGGCCGTAACTGGGTCGGCCCGTCATACTGACCCGGCACAAGATTAGGCCGGGTCAGTGGAACCTGGTGGAGCACGACAGCTCACTCCGATTGGTGGAGCGGAGCCGTAGCCTCTTCCGAAACCGGTAGAATGCGGCCGCACGCAGCAGGACTCCTCCCCTTGAGCGCTCAGCGACATCGAGCGACAACGGAGCGACACAAACAATGATCAATATCAGGCACACTGGTGGTAATCGCAGCCCAGTAAGTCAGAAACTCGGTACCCACTGTCTAAACCTCGGTCTCGGTGCAGTTGATTTGCACTACGCTCACAAGAAGCACGGTAAAAACAGCGAAAACACGGAGCGTCACACAAACGCGGCCACCATAGTCAGGCGCCAGCTGGTATATATTTTTTTTATAGGTAATTTGTTGTCCTAAAATTATCCTCACCTGGGGGCACTGTCTGTACGCCATTGGTGCCTGTCCTGTTGGCGGTGGTGCTAATTGCAAAACATAAATGGTCAGGGCGCGGCGCCTTCGGCGCCCGTCAAAAACGGTACAAACATTCCGTACTGTCCGTATAGGTGGTTACGCCCCTGGCTCCAATCGGTGCAGCAAGCGCCTGCAAAATTGAAATGGTGTGGATGCACGCACAAGTCGGAGGTCAACCTTATCGCCACACCACCAAGCTACGCTGCACGCCCGCACACAGCTGTGATTTACAGCTGTGCCGACTGATCCGTGGCGTGACGATCCAGACGATCCGATCCAAACGTGACGATCCAGACGATCCTTGTACGCGGTCGGGTCGGACGGCAGCGATCAGTGACGCCCGTGCTTGTCACCGCGGACACGGGAGGGGCCGGTCGCCTGCCGCGGAGGTGCCTCACGCGCCGGAGCGGGTCACGCGATCACGCGGAACGACACGGAACGTCACGAGATGTCACGAGCATGTCACCATAGGCATACACAAGGGGGGGGGGGGGGCAAACGGGGCAATTTCCCCCACCCCCTGAGGCCCTGAAGGTCCGTACTAGTGGTGCCAGTTTCAGAAAATATGTGTCCAATGTCCGACCGATGTCCAAGACCATGGTCAGCTGTCCGTCCGAAACTGTCCGAAAATCATTGTTTGTCCGAATTTTGTCCAAAAGCAGAAAAAGTGTTCGATATGGAATGTAACACATCCAGTGTATCATTCGTTTAATACAAAAGTAACCAAGTGATTTTCGCGACAAGCCATCCTTGGGCATTGGATGTCCGAAAATGTCCAAAGAAATATGCCTATGTCCGTCCGAAAACCGAATCGGTCTTCGGACAAATTCGGAATTCCGAAAATGATTGTACCGATTGGCACCACTAGTCCGTACATGCCCCTTTGGCCGTATGTGCCCCTTTGTAAATAGGGCCCGAAGGTCCCTATTTCGAACACCATGTGATAACAGGGATAATAAATCATCCATTGGAGGGTCGGCCGGGGATCCTGGAAGGTCGGCTGGGATCCTCGAAGGTCGACCGGGGCACCTAGAGGGGCGACCGGGGCCCTTGCAAGGCCCATCTGGGGATTCATGGATGAGCGACCAGGCCCCTGGAGCGACGACTGGACCCATGGAAATTTGTCCAGGCCCCTGAAAAGGCCTATTATTAATCGAGGGCCCAACCTACCTACCCCGAATTTTTTAACTCACTGGATCTGGTCGAGCTTGTTTGGAGGGAGTCCCATTTTCAACTTTTTTGTATTAGGTAATTTGTTGTCCTAAAATTATCCTCACCTGGGGGCACCCAGGGGCGGATACAAGGGCCATCTTGCGCAACACGGGGCCCCTGAGACAATGAGTAGCCCTTCTGTCGGTCAGGGGGCCTACGGGTAGTGGTACTGAGTACATGGGGCCCCTGGTAACATACAGGGGGCCGGGGGTCCCCGGTACCAGATAGGGGGCCCATTAGCTGGAAACGAATAGGCACGCCCCCCCTCTCCCCCCAATGACAGCCAGAGGTCTCCTCTTGCCGGCATCTCGGGGGCCCCTGGTACTACCAGAAACCCCTTTGTTGGTCAGGGGCTCCCCTGGTAGTGGTACTGAACACAGGGTCCCCGGGTAGGGGTATTGCACACAGGGGGCCCGGTCCAAAGCAAAGGCCCCGTGCCCGTCAGTTGCCCCATTAACTGAAAATGAATAGGTACAGGGCCCTCGAATGACAGTCGAGGGGCCCCTACCTAACCCCAAAATGTAAAAACTCCCCGGATCTGGCCCACTATATTGATTGCAACCCCATTTTCAATTCAACTTCTACACTTATTTTGTTTGCCCTCAGATTGCCCGAGGGGGCTATAGATCCGATCTCTCCCCCCTCCCCTGCCGGGAGAGTCGGCCGGAGTCTCGGGGTTGTGTCCGCTGTCCAGATTGTTGTAATACATTGGTCACAGACATTGCCTGGCGTCGCGTTTGACCACGAACTTGGACTCTGTCTATCCCTTGATCGAGTATCGACATTCGGTCTAACACAGTTAAGTTATTTGTGATTTTTGATTTTGCATTGGCTGGCGATTGGCATGTCAAGAAGATACGAATTGTATGGCCCTTCATTTGATTTGACATTCTGTTGGCAGCGGGGGCTCGGCAAAGGGCCCACACCCGCCCACACCCCCGATAATTGCCGCGCTTCCCACCTTTTTAACGGTGTTATATTGCTGGTTCGGCGAAAATGACTATTGCCAGCACAAACAAACTAACAAACAAGACATCACAGTTCCTTCAATAAGGTTGCATTTTTGTTTTGTGTAGCCAATAATGCTCACGGTCACGGGCGCCCTTCCAATTTGGAGGGGCGGCCGGGGATCCTGGAGCTGAGCCCTTCGAGGGTCGACCGGAGCAAATAGAGGGTCGACCGTGGCCCTTAGAAGGCCGATCTGGGGCTTCATGGATGAACAACCAAGGCCTTTGGAGCATCAACTGGACCAGAGGCCAGTTTTACCACACAAAAAAACTGACGTCGGCGATTATTTTTCGGACGAAAAACTGACGGCGAGTTTCACCAACGCGCGAAAAAAATAATCGCCGACCTAAAAATAAACTGACAGATTTACTGACGGCGAGTTTCACCAACAGCCAATGCGGCAAAAACGGTGACCACAATTGCGTCATTATTTGTAGCAAAACAACTGAAAAAAATAGACAGGACTCAGGCGTCAGTTTTTATTTACTATTGCCGTCGGCCGGGTTGTCAAGGTCGTTGTGATTCGTTGGCACACTGCTAGACTCCAACACACTGCGGACGGCAGTCGCCCTGCGGGTTGGCGCAGAGATATGTGCTCCTCACCGCTGCCGCTGTGGATTCGATATTGATGAGCGTGGCCTGCACGTCTGCCTGCACGCCTGCCTGCACGTCTGTCTGGCCTGCACGCTTGCACGTCTGATGAGCGTCTCTGCTGCCAACTGAGCGCCGGGCGCTTCCCGCGCCATGCGGAGCTGAACAATGTAATTAAGCGCGGGCTGGCGACCCCTGGCATGCCAGCGGTTCTCGAGCCGGCTGGTTTGGACCGCGGGGATGGACGGCGCCCGGACGGCATCACAACCTTCCCCTACGCAGAAGGCAAGTGCCTCGTCTGGGACGCCACCTGCGTCGACACCTTCTGCGCCTCATCAGTTACCGCGTCCGCAGCACGGGCGAGCGCTGCTGCAACCGCCGCCGAAGGGCGCAAACGCCGGCGATATGCCGATATAAGCCGGCGCTATTTGTTTCGACCTGTCGCCGTTGAGACGTCCGGTGCGCTCGGCCCGGACAGTCACTCCTTCTTAAAGGAGTTCGGCCGACGCATCGCTCAGGCAACCGGAGACCGACGGGACATGGAGCGCCTCATGCAGCGCATATCGGTGTCGGTGGTGCGCGGTAACGCCACTGCCGTGCGACTGGCGGTGGCCGGAGACTCAGGAGCTGCTACATCCAGAAGAGCCCGCTCCGACATGGGAGTTGCAGCGATGAAGGCTACAGCCAAGAAAGCAGAATACGAAAACTCTGAACTGGAACCTGGTTCAAAAGGAATGCGGTCACCACTCCCAGCTTCGGCGTTAACCGGCCTCAAAAATATGGACAACACCTGCTACTTGAACGTCGTGGTGCAGTGCATCAACAACACGCCGGACCTCAACAACTTCTTCGCCAACGAGTTTCACCAGGACTGCATCAATCACGATGGTGAGCTGTCACGCGACGAGGTGGCCCAGAAGCTGGCAGCTGCTATCAAGGTCCTCTGGAGTGGCCACTACAGATCAGTGGCGCTGCACGATCTGAAAGATGTGATAGGCCGATACCACGCGCGCTTCCGCGGCTCGGCGCAGCAGGACGCGCACGAGTTCCTCCTGCACCTGCTAGATTTTCTGCATGATGACTTGAGCGAGGTGCACCGCAAACAACCGCTCAAGGAGCAGAAGAACGATGGTGTGCCGGACGCGCGCGCTGCTAAGCTTGCGTGGGACGATTTCAAGGGCAGCAACCGTTCGTTCATCCTGAACCTTCTCTGGGGCCAGCACAAGTCGACGTTGCGGTGCTCGTGCTGTGGCCACCAATCGACCAAGTTCGAGACGTTTTCACACCTCTCCGTACCTATGCCTGCCAAACCGAGCTGCAGTTCGCTGTACGAGTGCATCGAGCTTTACATGGCTGGGGACACCATCAGCGGCTGGACGTGCCCAAAATGCAAGAGCAGCACTGAGGCCACCAAGCGGCTTGACATCTGGCGCCTGCCGCCCGTGCTCATCATTCATATACAGAGGTTTTGCAACGATGGCCTCTGGTGGAAAAGCCAGTCAAACTTGCAATTCCCGCTGGAAAACCTGGACATGTCGCCTCACGTCCTCAACCAGGAGGCGCCATACCGTCGCCACAAGTACCACCTCTACGGCGTAGTGAACCACTCCGGATCGATGGAGAATGGACACTACACGGCCTTCTGTAGATGCGTAAACTCGGGCCGCTGGCACAAGTTCGACGACCAAGAGGTGCACCAGCTGAACAGCAGTGTCGTGCAGAGCCCGGCCGGCTACATCCTCTTTTACTCGGCCATCGACGGCCGGGTTTAGGCTTTAGCGAGCGGCGTGTCTGCCTGCCTCTGATACATGTAATACATGTTTTCAGGGCCCCATCATGGTTTGTCGTGTGTGTGTATGTCATATGTGTATGTGCATGTGTATGTGGTTTCTATTCTACCGCATTTTCTTATAATATAAAAGGGAAGGATAAACAAAAAACAATCTGTGACATTGTGTTACTGAATAATGTTGCTAAATACGCTCTGTAACTATTTGCTGACATTGAAAGGGAATGTTTCACCTTTGTATTGGTTTTGGACTGAGATAGCCATTATCTTTGGCCATTATTGAAATGTTGAAAATACTAAGGCCATTTTCCCTGAAACAGCGGTTTTTAAGCAATTCAATTTATAGTTGCAAAATGGGGTCTAGGCCAGTGCCGCCGCTAATTGGCTGACAGCGACTTTTTCTGCCAATCCCACTTTGTCAGCCAATCAGCGCAGTCTATGGCTCAATAATGACGTCATCATCCCAAATTTACGCCTAATTTGTATAAAGTTAAGTGACTTAACAAGACAAAAATATCATCATCGTTTTCAGCAGCACTTATTCATATTTTTGACTACAACCAGCATATATTTGACAACTTTCAGGAAGATGAAACATTCCCTTTAACCTTGTTCATGACTGTGCATGTGGCATTTGATGATCATGAAATAAAATAGTGCTATTCATCCTCAAGAGAAATACAATATAGATAATGTGATTGTGGCGTTGCGCAATCGCTATTGTTTACGTGTGACGTCATGCGCCGTTGCCATGCCGACGACAATAAACAAGGCGGCAGTCGCCGAGAGACGGTCGGACGCAGTACGTTGTCTTCTGCACTTCTAGTGTACTGATAGTGAGACCGAGCCACGTGACATGGTGTCAGAAGCTGAACCTACTTACCTTCGTCCTCTCGTCGTTGCCTGAAGCAACTTTCAATCAGCAATACCGAGATATTCACCATGAATCTTCGCTCGCCATCTGAGCTGAATTTCGGTGCGGCGAACATGGCCGCCGAGTGGGCGCGATGGCGCCGGGACTGGCAGTATTACGCAGCGGCGCGGGAGCTCTCAACAAAGCCCATGGCGGTACAGCTCGGTACTTTCTTTAACTATGCTGGGGTGGATGCGCAGGAGATTGCGACCCATTTTGAGTGGCAGGAGGCTGATGGTCTGCCGGCACTCCTGGCCGCTTTTGAAGCCTACTGTAACCCCCGGCGAAATGTGATATTGGAACGCTTCACCTTCAACACGCGAGTCCAGCGTCCTGGTGAGAGTGTCACCAGCTATTTGGCGGCTCTCCGCTCTCTGGCGGCTACGTGTGAGTTTCCTGATGCTGACAATATGATCCGTGACCGTCCGGTGATGGGTGTGCGCGACCGGGCGACACAGCGCGCTCTCCTTCGCCGGGCCAAGCTGACGTTACAGGAAGCGATAGACATCGCCATCTCAGAAGAGGCTTCAACACGTGATCAGCAGAGCATGGGGGCTGCGCGTCTTGAGGATGTGCACCAGTCCACCAGTGAGGTCAGTGCGGTGTCCCAGCTAGCCCCGTCCTCGGGTAACGCAAACGGGCAGTGTCGGTTCTGTGCCCGAGTGCACGTGATGCGGCGGTCTCAGTGTCCAGCGTGGGGTAAAGCGTGCAACGCATGTGGAGGCCGGAATCATTTTTCGGCCTGCTGCCGGCCGTCTGCTGCTCGACCAACGGTTCAAGGTCACGGCGACCTTCGCGGCGGCGGCCCAGCCGCCTGGCGGGGGAATCCCCGCTCAGCTGACGGCGACTCTGGCGGCGGCCGGGCGGCTCGACGGGGAAATCCCGATCAGCTGTTCTCGGCCGGGTCGGCCCGCATTGGCGGCACAGTTGCGGCGGTGGAGACTGCCGGTGGGACTCCGGCCGCTGAGGATGACCAGGAGGAGCCGCTCTATGCTGTCGGTGCTCTACAAGACCCAGAACCAGGTACCCCGTGCGCGACTAGAGTGTTTAAGACACTAGTATCTCGTTCGGGAGAGTCACTCCGATTTCTTGTAGATTCGGGGTCTGAGTGCAATGTGCTCTCTTTGTGCGATTATGTGCGCGTTACCGGTGATCACTCCCACCACCATCTGCAGTCAGGCGTCTCAGCCATTCGCATGTATGATGGCTCTCTTGTTAGTACTGTGGGCAGGGCCCATCTGCGTCTCGTTAATGAGCCGTCTGGGCGGATTGTGGTGCTGAAGTGCAGGGTTGTCAACAAAGATGTCATGCCTATCCTCAGCTTGCAGTCCTCTGTGGACCTAGGCCTCATTGAGGTAAAGGATGTGGACCCGCTAGACTATGTCCCCAAGGTGTCAGGTGCCGAGGGCCCCGCGGAGGGTCTGACTAAGGCTGGTGTCTTGTCTGAGTTTAAGCAGGTATTTGATACAGCCAAACCGGGACGGGTTGTTCACGGTCACACAATTGTCACAGACCCCCAGGTCGCTCCTGTGGCGGAACCTCCGCGCCGTGTCAGAGTGCATGTCAGAGACAGGCTGAAACGTAAACTGGATGATCTGGTGGCACAGAAGCTGATATCACCTGTGACTGAGCCCACCCCCTGGGTGTCAAACCTCGTGATAGTTGATAAGCCCAGCGGGGATATTCGTCTGTGTCTGGATCCCAAAACTTTGAATAAGGCGGTGCAGCGAGAGCATTACCCCACGCCAACTGTCGATGAAGTGACGACCCGACTCAGTGATGCTAAGGTTTTCTCAGTTGTTGACGCCAGCCAGGCGTTCTGGCACATCGGTCTCTGTGACGCTTCGGCCAAGCTGTGCACTTTTCACACGCCCTTTGGCCGATACCGCTGGGAGGTCCTCCCATATGGCATTAAGTCAGCACCGGAATTGTGGCAGCGCACAATGCACGAGCTGGTGACCGGCCTGCGGGGCGTTGAAGTGATAGCGGACGACTTCATAATTTTTGGTACTTCAGAGGCGGACCACGATGCCAATCTCAAGGCGTTTCTCTGCAGAGCGGAGGAGCGCAACTTGCGTCTCAACCCAGAGAAATTCCAGTTCAAAGTCAGGTCGGTCAAGTGGATGGGCCACATTTTGAGTGACCAGGGTCTGAAGGCTGACCCAGTTAGGATCCAGGCCATAACAGAGTTTCCAGCGCCAACCTCGGTCCCTGAACTAAAGAGGTTCCTTGGCATGGTGGGTTACCTCTCACGTTTTCTGCCGAATATCTCTGAGGTGCTGGCTCCCCTCAGACAGCTCACTCAGCGGTCTGTTGGCTGGTACTGGAGTGAATCGTGTCAGCGGGCTTTTGATAGAGTCAAGTGCCTACTTACCTCTGCTCCTGTGTTGCGTTTTTATGACCCCCGCCGAGAGGCAACAGTTCAGTGTGATGCTTCCATGTCGGGACTGGGGGCCTGTCTCCTTCAGGACGGGCATCCCGTTATGTACTGCTCTCGTGCGCTCACGTCTGCCGAGAAGGCCTACTCCCAGATCGAAAAAGAGCTGTTAGCCATTACATTCGCTCTTGTCAGGTTGGACCAGTTCCTATATGCGCGCCCTGTGACGGTTGTTACCGACCACAAACCACTGGTGGCGATTCAGTCCAAGCCCCTGGGTGACGCCCCGCTTCGCCTACAGCGAATGCTGATGACTATTCAGCGCTATGACTACACCATCGTTTACCAACCCGGTAGTCAGCTATATGTCGCAGATACACTGAGTCGGGCGTCCCTCCCTCTTCCCCAGGCTGTGTTTGCGGCCCAGTTGGAGCAAGTGGACCTGAGCAAAGGCGTCTCCGTTTCTCCCAGGAGACTGGCGCTGATTCGCACGGCGACCGCTTCTGATCCTGTGCTTTCCAGGCTGATGGCTCAGATCCAGGTGGGCTGGCCTGACAGTCGTCGGGCGGTACCTGAAGTCATTCGTTGCTATTTTCCGCTTCGGGACGACCTTGCTGTTCAGGACGGTTTGGTTTTTAAGTATCGGTGCCTTGTGATACCGTTCAGTCAGCAGGGCGAAGTCCTGTCGCAACTTCACCGCAGTCACATAGGGCTAGCCTCGATTGTCCGACTGGCACGCGAGAGTGTGTTTTGGCTTGGGATGTACGCACAGCTGCGCGAGGCTATCTTGAAATGCCCAGTATGCCTCGCGCATCGGCCGGCGCAGGCCAGAGAACCGTTGCACTCACGTGAGGTGCCTGATCGGCCATGGCAAACGGTTGCCACGGACCTGTTTGAGATAAATGGAAGTACGTATTCCGTTCTGGTCGACTACTATAGCAGCTATATTGAGGTTGATCGCTTGCCCAGTCCGTCAACTGCCCAGGTTATTCGGGCACTATCTGCACATTTTGCGCGTTATGGCATTCCCGAGGTGCTCGTAAGTGACAATGGGCCCCAGTATGCGAGTGCCGACTTCACTGCTTATACGCGGGATCTGGACATCGAGCACCGTACCTCTAGTCCCACCTTTCCGCAGTCCAATGGTAAAGCTGAAAATGCGGTCAAGACGGTTAAAACCCTGTGGCGCAAAGCGCTGGATGCCGGTCAGGATCCGATCTGGGCGCTGCTGATGTGGCGGAATGCGCCAAGTGAGTCGACAGGTGTATCTCCGACACAGCTCCTGTTTGGACGGCCATGCCGGACGTTTCTTCCCACGGCTCGGTCCACTCTATCTCCCACATCGTCCATTCCAGTACGAGATGCCATGGTCAACGCGAGGGCGCGACAGGCCGGGTATTTTAACCGCGGCACTCGGAAGTTACGCTCTCTCCTTGAGGGCGAAACGGTGCGGATGCGTCTGCCCGGCCAATCTACATGGACGCCGGGTATTTGCTTGCGCTCTGTGGCCGATCGCTCGTATTTGGTTCGGGTGGACAACTACGTCTACCGGCGCAATCGGCGCCATTTGCTGGCTACGGGCGAGGACCCGGGAGTTGTTGCCCAAGATCCCCCTGAGCGGCCCCTTGACTGGCTCCGGCTAAATCGTAACACTCCACCGCAATCACCCCTGCTGCCGCGGCCCCCTCAACCTCCTGCTCCCGACCATGGCGGCCTCTCTGATGACGGGAGATCGCACTGTGCTCAAAGGGGAGGCACTGAACAAGTGACACCTCCTCATCCACATGTCTCTCCTCCTCGGCGTCGGTCCACCAGGGTCTCACGCCCCCCTTCCCACCTGCAGGATTATGTAACATAAGCGTGTCTAGGTTTAAGGTGTGTCCGCACAGGTGCGGTGTAACCAGAGTGTAAGATTGGTGTGTGTGCGTGTGTGTTTCTTTATTATCATCCTTATTTGCTGTTGGCACCTACTCGTGCACACTGTTTGTGAAGCCATTTAATTCAGTGTTCTATTCGTGTGTTCATGTATTGCTTACGCCAGCGCAGCGTGTTCCCGGAAAAGAAAGGGAGATGTGGCGTTGCGCAATCGCTATTGTTTACGTGTGACGTCATGCGCCGTTGCCATGCCGACGACAATAAACAAGGCGGCAGTCGCCGAGAGACGGTCGGACGCAGTACGTTGTCTTCTGCACTTCTAGTGTACTGATAGTGAGACCGAGCCACGTGACAGTGATTGTGTTTGTTTCCTGAGAGAAAATCTGGTTCTGTGAAGCATAGTAATTATAAACAACATCAACATCAATCATCATCAATGTATTGTCTGTACGTTGGCCTCGTTTATCACCATCTACCAATCAACTTGCTGAGAGGTCATGAGCTTCAGATCATCCGTAACTGACGTAGAATAGCAGAAAGACATGCCCAAGGAATAAATTGTATTGACTGCCTTGAACTATAACCCTTAGGGACTATAAAGTATAAACTCTAAAACTGCAAATAAATTTGCATCACAATCAGCATGACCTTGCATCAAATCCTCCACACCCAGTCTTTACACAGGCATCCATAGGAAATGGGACCTCACTGAACAAGGCAAGCAAACCCTGTCCATCTGGTAGAAACAGGCCTGCGCACCACCATCACAGCTTCAAATAGAAGATGTTCCCGCTCTTCAGGCTTGTGCGGAAGCCAGAAATGGTACTGCTCCAACGCCATGCCGCGTTACCGTCCATCATGGTGGAGTGTGGAGACTGGAGGATGCAGCATATCCTTAAAGACACAAATGATAACCTCTGTTAGCATTTGTCCAAATCAAATGTTGCAATCATTGAGCAGACTGTCAGCCAGTGTGTGAGCTGAAGTTGGTACCTACACATGGCTATGCTTAGAATATTATTTAACCCTAAAACTGTCTGCAATTGGGGTGAAAGGATGAAGTACTGGTATTAGTTCAGTAATTCACCTCACCAGTCTATGGTGTTCTTGAGGTCCCCCAGAAGAAGAGTAGTCAGCTGACAGTAATATTATGACAGACTGAAAAATGGGTTATCTTTGACTGTCTATAAGATGGTGGGGAATGTAGGTAGGTACTTACATATTTGTTTTGTGGAAGAAATCCAAAGTTTTCTTCTATTGCACATTCTCCTACACCAATGTTATGTGAGCGATGAGTTGCAACTAATTTCCAGTGATTTTCATTGAATTTCCAATGACAATGAAACCAATGATTTACGTCCTTGACCTACTCATTACAAAATCAACAACACATCACTTATAAGCCTCTACAAACACAATCACCAACACTCCACTGGGTTTACATTTCCTTTACATTTATGTTATAGGCCTTTAAATATTAATTTACTAAGAATTAAAAGTTCAAGTTCAATGTAGATGTGTAAACAATCTATCAAAACAATACCGTGTTTCGCTAGCGCCGGCGTTGCCGACAGAGGTATTTTGACCAATCGGACACAGCTATTTCTGCTGCTGAAACTTGTCTGTCAGCAGATTAGCGTTATATCGTAATCGTATCGTTATTGGTGTGTGACGTCATCAATATCAGCTGTTTGCGTCTATAAAAAATAACAGCCGGCGCCGTCAGTTTTTTTTCGTTGGTGAAACCCGGCTCATGGCCGCAGTTTTTTTTTTAGCGGCGATTATTTTTTTTCTGCGTGCGGTGATTATTTTTTGGGTAAAACTGGCCTCAGGTCCCTTTGGCTAGTGCATCAGTACACGAAATAGGGCCTGTGCCCATCTGAACCAGCGGTATTCTCACAAAACTCACCGTAAATTTGGCCGGCTTGGCCAAAATACGGCGAGTTTTTGTGGATGTAGGTACCTTGGGGCCCCTTGGTCGAACAAAAAAAAGGAATTATTTTTTTAGAGAATTTTTTTGTTGAAAATATGCCCCTCTAAAAATATAGTGGGCCAAATCCGGTGATTTTTTTGTGGGGTTACCTTATGCCCCTTGATAAAAAATTGTCCCCCCCCTGGACTGAATCCTAGGTACGCCACTGCATGTCACAGGACGATACAACAGGCCAGCTGGCTGAACGTGCCACCGTAGTAGTGGTAGTAGTAGTATATATAGTATTGGTGTTAAAATCACTGATATAATGTTAGAGCAGGGTACCGTGCCTTAACCTGATAGAATGTTAGAGCAGGGTACCGTGCCTTAACCTGATATAATGTTAGAGCAGGGTATCGTGCCTTAACCTGATAGAATGTTAGAGCAGGGTACCGTGCCTTAACCTGATATAATGTTGGAGCAGGGTATCGTGCCTTAACCTGATATAATGTTAGAGCAGGGTACCGTGCCTTAACCTGATATAATGTTGCAGCAGGGTACCGTGCCTTAACCTGATATAATGTTGGAGCAGGGTACCGTGCCTTAACCTGATATAATGTTAGAGCAGGGTATCGTGCCTTAACCTGATATAATGTTAGAGCAGGGTACCGTGCCTTAACCTGATATAATGTTGGAGCAGGGTACCGTGCCTTAACCTGATATAATGTTAGAGCAGGGTACCGTGCCTTAACCTGATATAATGTTAGAGCAGGGTACCGTGCCTTAACCTGATATAATGTTGGAGCAGGGTACCGTGCCTTAACCTGATATAATGTTAGAGCAGGGTACCGTGCCTTAACCTGATATAATGTTGGAGCAGGGTACCGTGCCTTAACCTGATATAATGTTAGAGCAGGGTACCGTGCCTTAACCTGATATAATGTTAGAGCAGGGTACCGTGCCTTAACCTGATATAATGTTAGAGCAGGGTACCGTGCCTTAACCTGATATAATGTTAGAGCAGGGTACCGTGCCTTAACCTGATATAATGTTAGAGCAGGGTACCGTGCCTTAACCTGATAGAATGTTAGAGCAGGGTACCGTGCCTTAACCTGATATAATGTTAGAGCATGGTACCGTGCCTTAACCTGATATAATGTTAGAGCAGGGTACCGTGCCTTAACCTGATAGAATGTTGGAGCAGGGTATCGTGCCTTAACCTGATATAATGTTAGAGCAGGGTACCGTGCCTTAACCTGATATAATGTTAGAGCAGGGTACCGTGCCTTAACCTGGTATAATGTTAGAGCAGGGTATCGTGTCTTAATCTGATATAATGTTGGAGCAGGGTATCGTGCCTTAACCTGATAGAATGTTGGAGCAGGGTACCGTGCCTTAACCTGATATAATGTTGGAGCAGGGTACCGTGCCTTAACCTGATATAATGTTAGAGCAGGGTACCGTGCCTTAACCTGATAGAATGTTAGAGCAGGGTACCGTGCCTTAACCTGATAGAATGTTAGAGCAGGGTATCGTGCCTTAACCTGATATAATGTTGGAGCAGGGTACCGTGCCTTAACCTGATATAATGTTAGAGCAGGGTACCGTGCCTTAACCTGATATAATGTTAGAGCAGGGTACCGTGCCTTAACCTGATATAATGTTAGAGCAGGGTACCGTGCCTTAACCTGATATAATGTTACAGCAGGGTACCGTGCCTTAACCTGATATAATGTTAGAGCAGGGTACCTTGCCTTAACCTGATATAATGTTAGAGCAGGGTTCCGTGCCTTAACCTGATATAATGTTAGAGCAGGGTACCGTGCCTTAACCTGATATAATGTTGGAGCAGGGTATCGTGCCTTAACCAGATATAATGTTAGAGCAGGGTATCGTGCCTTAACCTGATATAATGTTAGAGCAGGGTATCGTGCCTTAACCTGATATAATGTTAGAGCAGGGTACCGTGCCTTAACCTGATATAATGTTAGAGCAGGGTACCGTGCCTTAACCTGATATAATGTTACAGCAGGGTACCGTGCCTTAACCTGATATAATGTTAGAGCAGGGTACTGTGCCTTAACCTGATATAATGTTAGAGCAGGGTACCGTGCCTTAACCTGATAGAATGTTAGAGCAGGGTACCGTGCCTTAACCTGATATAATGTTAGAGCAGGGTATCGTGCCTTAACCTGATAGAATGTTGGAGCAGGGTGCCGTGCCTTAACCTGATATAATGTTAGAGCAGGGTACCGTGCCTTAACCTGATAGAATGTTAGAGCAGGGTATCGTGCCTTAACCTGATAGAATGTTGGAGCAGGGTACCGTGCCTTAACCTGATAGAATGTTAGAGCAGGGTATCGTGCCTTAACCTGATATAATGTTGGAGCAGGGTACCGTGCCTTAACCTGATAGAATGTTAGAGCAGGGTATCGTGCCTTAACCTGATATAATGTTGGAGCAGGGTACCGTGCCTTAACCTGATATAATGTTAGAGCAGGGTACCGTGCCTTAACCTGATAGAATGTTAGAGCAGGGTACCGTGCCTTAACCTGATATAATGTTAGAGCAGGGTACCGTGCCTTAACCTGATATAATGTTAGAGCAGGGTACCGTGCCTTAACCTGATATAATGTTAGAGCAGGGTACCGTGCCTTAACCTGATATAATGTTAGAGCAGGGTACCGTGCCTTAACCTGATATAATATTAGAGCAGGGTACCGTGCCTTAACCTGATATAATGTTAGAGCAGGGTACCGTGCCTTAACCTGATATAATGTTAGAGCAGGGTGCCGTGCCTTAACCTGATATAATGTTAGAGCAGGGTACCGTGCCTTAACCTGATATAATGTTAGAGCAGGGTACCGTGCCTTAACCTGATATAATATTAGAGCAGGGTACCGTGCCTTAACCTGATATAATGTTAGAGCAGGGTACCGTGCCTTAACCTGATAGAATGTTGGAGCAGGGTACCGTGCCTTAACCTGATATAATGTTAGAGCAGGGTACCGTGCCTTAACCTGATATAATGTTGGAGCAGGGTACCGTGCCTTAACCTGATATAATGTTAGAGCAGGGTATCGTGCCTTAACCTGATATAATGTTAGAGCAGGATACCGTGCCTTAACCTGATATAATGTTAGAGCAGGGTATCGTGCCTTAACCTGATATAATGTTAGAGCAGGGTACCGTGCCTTAACCTGATATAATGTTAGAGCAGGGTACCGTGCCTTAACCTGATAGAATGTTGGAGCAGGGTACCGTGCCTTAACCTGATAGAATGTTAGAGCAGGGTACCGTGCCTTAACCTGATAGAATGTTGGAGCAGGGTACCGTGCCTTAACCTGATAGAATGTTAGAGCAGGGTACCGTGCCTTAACCTGATATAATGTTAGAGCAGGGTACCGTGCCTTAACCTGATATAATGTTAGAGCAGGGTACCGTGCCTTAACCTGATAGAATGTTAGAGCAGGGTATCGTGCCTTAACCTGATATAATGTTAGAGCAGGGTACCGTGCCTTAACCTGATAGAATGTTGGAGCAGGGTATCGTGCCTGAACCTGATATAATGTTAGAGCAGGGTACCGTGCCTTAACCTGATATAATGTTGGAGCAGGGTACCGTGCCTTAACCTGATAGAATGTTAGAGCAGGGTACCGTGCCTTAACCTGATATAATGTTAGAGCAGGGTACCGTGCCTTAACCTGATAGAATGTTAGAGCAGGGTACCGTGCCTTAACCTGATAGAATGTTAGAGCAGGGTACCGTGCCTTAACCTGATATAATGTTGGAGCAGGGTACCGTGCCTTAACCTGATATAATGTTAGAGCAGGGTACCGTGCCTTAACCTGATATAATGTTAGAGCAGGGTACCGTGCCTTAACCTGATATAATGTTGGAGCAGGGTATCGTGCCTTAACCTGATATAATGTTAGAGCAGGGTACCGTGCCTTAACCTGATAGAATGTTAGAGCAGGGTATCGTGCCTTAACCTGATATAATGTTAGAGCAGGGTACCGTGCCTTAACCTGATAGAATGTTAGAGCAGGGTATCGTGCCTTAACCTGATATAATGTTAGAGCAGGGTACCGTGCCTTAACCTGATAGAATGTTAGAGCAGGGTACCGTGCCTTAACCTGATATAATGTTGGAGCAGGGTATCGTGCCTTAACCTGATATAATGTTGGAGCAGGGTATCGTGCCTTAACCTGATATAATGTTAGAGCAGGGTATCGTGCCTTAACCTGATATAATGTTAGAGCAGGGTACCGTGCCTTAACCTGATAGAATGTTAGAGCAGGGTACCGTGCCTTAACCTGATATAATGTTGGAGCAGGGTATCGTGCCTTAACCTGATAGAATGTTGGAGCAGGGTACCGTGCCTTAACCTGATATAATGTTAGAGCAGGGTATCGTGCCTTAACCTGATATAATGTTAGAGCAGGGTACCGTGCCTTAACCTGATATAATGCTAGAGCAGGGTACCGTGCCTTAACCTGATATAATGTTAGAGCAGGGTACCGTGCCTTAACCTTATATAATGTTAGAGCAGGGTACCGTGCCTTAACCTGATATAATGTTAGAGCAGGGTATCGTGCCTTAACCTGATATAATGTTGGAGCAGGGTACCGTGCCTTAACCTGATATAATGTTAGAGCAGGGTACCGTGCCTTAACCTGATATAATGTTAGAGCAGGGTATCGTGCCTTAACCTGATATAATGTTGGAGCAGGGTACCGTGCCTTAACCTGATATAATGTTAGAGCAGGGTACCGTGCCTTAACCTGATAGAATGTTAGAGCAGGGTATCGTGCCTTAATCTGATATAATGTTAGAGCAGGGTACCGTGCCTTAACCTGATATAATGTTAGAGCAGGGTACCGTGCCTTAACCTGATATAATGTTAGAGCAGGGTATCGTGCCTTAACCTGATATAATGTTGGAGCAGGGTACCGTGCCTTAACCTGATATAATGTTAGAGCAGGGTATCGTGCCTTAACCTGATATAATGTTAGAGCAGGGTATCGTGCCTTAACCTGATAGAATGTTAGAGCAGGGTATCGTGCCTTAACCTGATAGAATGTTAGAGCAGGGTACCGTGCCTTAACCTGATATAATGTTAGAGCAGGGTACCGTGCCTTAACCTGATATAATGTTAGAGCAGGGTACCGTGCCTTAACCTGATATAATGTTGGAGCAGGGTACCGTGCCTTAACCTGATATAATGTTAGAGCAGGGTATCGTGCCTTAACCTGATAGAATGTTAGAGCAGGGTACCGTGCCTTAACCTGATATAATGTTGGAGCAGGGTACCGTGCCTTAACCTGATATAATGTTAGAGCAGGGTACCGTGCCTTAACCTGATATAATGTTAGAGCAGGGTATCGTGCCTTAACCTGATATAATGTTAGAGCAGGGTACCGTGCCTTAACCTGATATAATGTTGGAGCAGGGTACCGTGCCTTAACCTGATATAATGTTAGAGCAGGGTACCGTGCCTTAACCTGATATAATGTTAGAGCAGGGTATCGTGCCTTAACCTGATATAATGTTAGAGCAGGGTACCGTGCCTTAACCTGGTATAATGTTAGAGCAGGGTATCGTGCCTTAACCTGATAGATGTTGGAGCAGGGTATCGTGCCTTAACCTGATATAATGTTGGAGCAGGGTACCGTGCCTTAACCTGATAGAATGTTGGAGCAGGGTACCGTGCCTTAACCTGATATATTGTTAGAGCAGGGTACCGTGCCTTAACCTGATAGAATGTTGGAGCAGGGTACCGTGCCTTAACCTGATAGAATGTTAGAGCAGGGTACCGTGCCTTAACCTGATATAATGTTAGAGCAGGGTATCGTGCCTTAACCTGATATAATGTTAGAGCAGGGTACCGTGCCTTAACCTGATATAATGTTAGAGCAGGGTACCGTGCCTTAACCTGATATAATGTTAGAGCAGGGTACCGTGCCTTAACCTGATAGAATGTTGGAGCAGGGTACCGTGCCTTAACCTGATATATTGTTAGAGCAGGGTACCGTGCCTTAACCTGATAGAATGTTAGAGCAGGGTACCGTGCCTTAACCTGATATAATGTTAGAGCAGGGTACCGTGCCTTAACCTGATAGAATGTTAGAGCAGGGTACCGTGCCTTAACCTGATAGAATGTTGGAGCAGGGTACCGTGCCTTAACCTGATAGAATGTTAGAGCAGGGTACCGTGCCTTAACCTGATATAATGTTAGAGCAGGGTATCGTGCCTTAACCTGATATAATGTTGGAGCAGGGTACCGTGCCTTAACCTGATATAATGTTAGAGCAGGGTATCGTGCCTTAACCTGATATAATGTTAGAGCAGGGTACCGTGCCTTAACCTGATATAATGTTAGAGCAGGGTATCGTGCCTTAACCTGATATAATGTTAGAGCAGGGTATCGTGCCTTAATCTGATAGAATGTTAGAGCAGGGTACCGTGCCTTAACCTGATATAATGTTAGAGCAGGGTATCGTGCCTTAACCTGATATAATGTTAGAGCAGGGTATCGTGCCTTAACCTGATAGATGTTGGAGCAGGGTACCGTGCCTTAACCTGATATAATGTTAGAGCAGGGTACCGTGCCTTAACCTGATATAATGTTAGAACAGGGTACCGTCCCTTAACCTGATATAATGTTAGAGCAGGGTATCGTGCCTTAAACTGATAGAATGTTAGAGCAGGGTACCGTGCCTTAGCCTGATATAATGTTAGAGCAGGGTATCGTGCCTTAAACTGATAGAATGTTAGAGCAGGGTACCGTGCCTTAACCTGATATAATGTTAGAGCAGGGTACCGTGCCTTAACCTGATATAATGTTAGAGCAGGGTACCGTGCCTTAACCTGATATAATGTTAGAGCAGGGTATCGTGCCTTAATCTGATAGAATGTTAGAGCAGGGTACCGTGCCTTAACCTGATATAATGTTAGAGCAGGGTACCGTGCCTTAACCTGATATAATGTTAGAGCAGGGTACCGTGCCTTAACCTGATATAATGTTGGAGCAGGGTATCGTGCCTTAACCTGATATAATGTTAGAACAGGGTACCGTGCCTTAACCTGATATAATGTTAGAGCAGGGTACCGTGCCTTAACCTGATATAATGTTTGAGCAGGGTACCGTGCCTTAACCTGATATAATGTTGGAGCAGGGTATCGTGCCTTAACCTGATATAATGTTAGAGCAGGGTGTCGTGCCTTAACCTGATATAATCTTAGAGCAGGGTATCGTGCCTTAACCTGATATAATGTTAGAGCAGGGTACCGTGCCTTAACCTGATATAATGTTAGAGCAGGGTACCGTGCCTTAACCTGATATAATGTTGGAGCAGGGTACCGTGCCTTAACCTGATATAATGTTAGAGCAGGGTACCGTGCCTTAACCTGATATGATGTTAGAGCTGGGTACCGTGCCTTAACCTGATATAATGTTGGAGCAGGGTATCGTGCCTTAACCTGATATAATGTTAGAACAGGGTACCGTGCCTTAACCTGATATAATGTTAGAGCAGGGTACCGTGCCTTAACCTGATATAATGTTAGAGCAGGGTACCGTGCCTTAACCTGATATAATGTTAGAGCAGGGTATCGTGCCTTAACCTGATATAATGTTAGAGCAGGATATCGTGCCTTAACCTGATAGAATGTTAGAGCAGGGTACCGTGCCTTAACCTGATATAATGTTAGAGCAGGGTACCGTGCCTTAACCTGATATAATGTTGGAGCAGGGTATCGTGCCTTAACCTGATATAATGTTAGAGCAGGGTGTCGTGCCTTAACCTGATATAATGTTAGAGCAGGGTATCGTGCCTTAACCTGATATAATGTTAGAGCAGGGTACCGTGCCTTAACCTGATATAATGTTAGAGCAGGGTACCGTGCCTTAACCTGATATAATGTTGGAGCAGGGTACCGTGCCTTAACCTGATATAATGTTAGAGCAGGGTACCGTGCCTTAACCTGATATAATGTTAGAGCAGGGTACCGTGCCTTAACCTGATATAATGTTGGAGCAGGGTACCGTGCCTTAACCTGATATAATGTTAAAGCAGGGTACCGTGCCTTAACCTGATATAATGTTGGAGCAGGGTACCGTGCCTTAACCTGATATAATGTTAGAGCAGGGTACCGTGCCTTAACCTGATATAATGTTGGAGCAGGGTATCGTGCCTTAACCTGATAGAATGTTAGAGCAGGGTACCGTGCCTTAACCTGATATAATGTTAGAGCAGGGTACCGTGCCTTAACCTGATAGAATGTTAGAGCAGGGTACCGTGCCTTAACCTGATAGAATGTTAGAGCAGGGTACCGTGCCTTAACCTGATATAATGTTGGAGCAGGGTACCGTGCCTTAACCTGATAGAATGTTAGAGCAGGGTACCGTGCCTTAACCTGATAGAATGTTAGAGCAGGGTACCGTGCCTTAACCTGATATAATGTTGGAGCAGGGTACCGTGCCTTAACCTGATATAATGTTAGAGCAGGGTACCGTGCCTTAACCTGATATAATGTTGGAGCAGGGTACCGTGCCTTAACCTGATATAATGTTAGAGCAGGGTACCGTGCCTTAACCTGATATAATGTTAGAGCAGGGTATCGTGCCTTAACCTGATATAATGTTGGAGCAGGGTACCGTGCCTTAACCTGATATAATGTTAGAGCAGGGTACCGTGCCTTAACCTGATAGAATGTTAGAGCAGGGTATCGTGCCTTAATCTGATATAATGTTAGAGCAGGGTACCGTGCCTTAACCTGATATAATGTTAGAGCAGGGTACCGTGCCTTAACCTGATATAATGTTAGAGCAGGGTATCGTGCCTTAACCTGATATAATGTTGGAGCAGGGTACCGTGCCTTAACCTGATATAATGTTAGAGCAGGGTATCGTGCCTTAACCTGATATAATGTTAGAGCAGGGTACCGTGCCTTAACCTGATAGAATGTTAGAGCAGGGTATCGTGCCTTAACCTGATATAATGTTAGAGCAGGGTACCGTGCCTTAACCTGATATAATGTTAGAGCAGGGTATCGTGCCTTAACCTGATATAATGTTAGAGCAGGGTACCGTGCCTTAACCTGATATAATGTTAGAGCAGGGTATCGTGCCTTAACCTGATATAATGTTAGAGCAGGGTATTGTGCCTTAACCTGATAGAATGTTAGAGCAGGGTATCGTGCCTTAATCTGATATAATGTTAGAGCAGGGTACCGTGCCTTAACCTGATATAATGTTAGAGCAGGGTACCGTGCCTTAACCTGATATAATGTTAGAGCAGGGTATCGTGCCTTAACCTGATATAATGTTGGAGCAGGGTACCGTGCCTTAACCTGATATAATGTTAGAGCAGGGTACCGTGCCTTAACCTGATATAATGTTAGAGCAGGGTACCGTGCCTTAACCTGATATAATGTTGGAGCAGGGTGCCGTGCCTTAACCTGATATAATGTTAGAGCAGGGTACCGTGCCTTAACCTGATAGAATGTTGGAGCAGGGTATCGTGCCTTAACCTGATAGAATGTTAGAGCAGGGTATCGTGCCTTAACCTGATAGAATGTTAGAGCAGGGTACCGTGCCTTAACCTGATAGAATGTTAGAGCAGGGTACCGTGCCTTAACCTGATATAATGTTAGAGCAGGGTATCGTGCCTTAACCTGATAGATGTTGGAGCAGGGTATCGTGCCTTAACCTGATATAATGTTGGAGCAGGGTACCGTGCCTTAACCTGATATAATGTTAGAGCAGGGTACCGTGCCTTAACCTGATATAATGTTAGAGCAGGGTACCGTGCCTTAACCTGATAGAATGTTGGAGCAGGGTACCGTGCCTTAACCTGATATATTGTTAGAGCAGGGTACCGTGCCTTAACCTGATAGAATGTTAGAGCAGGGTACCGTGCCTTAACCTGATATAATGTTAGAGCAGGGTACCGTGCCTTAACCTGATAGAATGTTAGAGCAGGGTACCGTGCCTTAACCTGATAGAATGTTGGAGCAGGGTACCGTGCCTTAACCTGATAGAATGTTAGAGCAGGGTACCGTGCCTTAACCTGATATAATGTTAGAGCAGGGTATCGTGCCTTAACCTGATATAATGTTGGAGCAGGGTACCGTGCCTTAACCTGATATAATGTTAGAGCAGGGTATCGTGCCTTAACCTGATATAATGTTAGAGCAGGGTACCGTGCCTTAACCTGATATAATGTTAGAGCAGGGTACCGTGCCTTAACCTGATAGAATGTTAGAGCAGGGTATCGTGCCTTAACCTGATATAATGTTGGAGCAGGGTACCGTGCCTTAACCTGATATAATGTTAGAGCAGGGTACCGTGCCTTAACCTGATATAATGTTAGAGCAGGGTACCGTGCCTTAACCTGATATAATGTTAGAGCAGGGTATCGTGCCTTAACCTGATATAATGTTAGAGCAGGGTATCGTGCCTTAATCTGATAGAATGTTAGAGCAGGGTACCGTGCCTTAACCTGATATAATGTTAGAGCAGGGTATCGTGCCTTAACCTGATATAATGTTAGAGCAGGGTATCGTGCCTTAAACTGATAGAATGTTAGAGCAGGGTACCGTGCCTTAACCTGATATAATGTTAGAGCAGGGTATCGTGCCTTAACCTGATATAATGTTAGAGCAGGGTATCGTGCCTTAAACTGATAGAATGTTAGAGCAGGGTATCGTGCCTTAACCTGATAGAATGTTAGAGCAGGGTATCGTGCCTTAACCTGATATAATGTTAGAGCAGGGTACCGTGCCTTAACCTGATATAATGTTAGAGCAGGGTACCGTGCCTTAACCTGATATAATGTTAGAGCAGGGTATCGTGCCTTAACCTGATTTAATGTTAGAGCAGGGTACCGTGCCTTAACCTGATAGAATGTTAGAGCAGGGTACCGTGCCTTAACCTGATATAATGTTAGAGCAGGGTACCGTGCCTTAACCTGATATAATGTTAGAGCAGGGTATCGTGCCTTAACCTGATATAATGTTAGAGCAGGGTACCGTGCCTTAACCTGATATAATATTAGAGCAGGGTATCGTGCCTTAACCTGATAGAATGTTAGAGCAGGGTACCGTGCCTTAACCTGATATAATGTTAGAGCAGGGTATCGTGCCTTAACCTGATATAATGTTGGAGCAGGGTATCGTGCCTTAACCTGATATAATGTTAGAGCAGGGTATCGTGCCTTAACCTGATAGAATGTTAGAGCAGGGTACCGTGCCTTAACCTGATATAATGTTAGAGCAGGGTACCGTGCCTTAACCTGATATAATGTTAGAGCAGGGTACCGTGCCTTAACCTGATATAATGTTGGAGCAGGGTACCTTGCCTTAACCTGATATAATGTTAGAGCAGGGTACCGTGCCTTAACCTGATATAATGTTAGAGCAGGGTACCGTGCCTTAACCTGATATAATGTTGGAGCAGGGTACCGTGCCTTAACCTGATATAATGTTAGAGCAGGGTACCGTGCCTTAACCTGATAGAATGTTAGAGCAGGGTACCGTGCCTTAACCTGATAGAATGTTAGAGCAGGGTTCCGTGCCTTAACCTGATAGAATGTTAGAGCAGGGTACCGTGCCTTAACCTGATATAATGTTAGAGCAGGGTACCGTGCCTTAACCTGATATAATGTTGGAGCAGGGTACCGTGCCTTAACCTGATATAATGTTAGAGCAGGGTATCGTGCCTTAACCTGATATAATGTTAGAGCAGGGTACCGTGCCTTAACCTGATATAATGTTAGAGCAGGGTATCGTGCCTTAACCTGATAGAATGTTAGAGCAGGGTATCGTGCCTTAACCTGGTATAATGTTAGAGCAGGGTACCGTGCCTTAACCTGATATAATGTTGGAGCAGGGTACCGTGCCTTAACCTGATATAATGTTAGAGCAGGGTATCGTGCCTTAACCTGATAGAATGTTAGAGCAGGGTATCGTGCCTTAACCTGATAGAATGTTAGAGCAGGGTATCGTGCCTTAACCTGATATAATGTTAGAGCAGGGTACCGTGCCTTAACCTGATATAATGTTAGAGCAGGGTACCGTGCCTTAACCTGATATAATGTTAGAGCAGGGTATCGTGCCTTAACCTGATAGAATGTTAGAGCAGGGTATCGTGCCTTAACCTGGTATAATGTTAGAGCAGGGTACCGTGCCTTAACCTGATATAATGTTGGAGCAGGGTATCGTGCCTTAACCTGGTATAATGTTAGAGCAGGGTACCGTGCCTTAACCTGATATAATGTTAGAGCAGGGTATCGTGCCTTAACCTGATAGAATGTTAGAGCAGGGTATCGTGCCTTAACCTGATATAATGTTAGAGCAGGGTACCGTGCCTTAACCTGATATAATGTTAGAGCAGGGTATCGTGCCTTAACCTGATAGAATGTTAGAGCAGGGTATCGTGCCTTAACCTGATAGAATGTTAGAGCAGGGTATCGTGCCTTAACCTGGTATAATGTTAGAGCAGGGTATCGTGCCTTAACCTGATATAATGTTGCAGCAGGGTACCGTGCCTTAACCTGATATAATGTTAGAGCAGGGTATCGTGCCTTAACCTGATATAATGTTAGAGCAGGGTATCGTGCCTTAACCTGATATAATGTTGCAGCAGGGTACCGTGCCTTAACCTGATATAATGTTAGAGCAGGGTATCGTTCCTTAACCTGATAGAATGTTAGAGCAGGGTATCGTGCCTTAACCTGGTATAATGTTAGAGCAGGGTACCGTGCCTTAACCTGATATAATGTTGGAGCAGGGTACCGTGCCTTAACCTGATATAATGTTAGAGCAGGGTATCGTGCCTTAACCTGATAGAATGTTAGAGCAGGGTATCGTGCCTTAACCTGATAGAATGTTAGAGCAGGGTATCGTGCCTTAACCTTGTATAATGTTAGAGCAGGGTACCGTGCCTTAACCTGATATAATGTTGGAGCAGGGTACCGTGCCTTAACCTGATATAATGTTAGAGCAGGGTATCGTGCCTTAACCTGATATAATGTTGGAGCAGGGTACCGTGCCTTAACCTGATATAATGTTAGAGCAGGGTATCGTGCCTTAACCTGATAGAATGTTAGAGCAGGGTATCGTGCCTTAACCTGATAGAATGTTAGAGCAGGGTATCGTGCCTTAACCTGGTATAATGTTAGAGCAGGGTACCGTGCCTTAACCTGATATAATGTTAGAGCAGGGTACCGTGCCTTAACCTGATATAATGTTGGAGCAGGGTACCGTGCCTTAACCTGATATAATGTTAGAGCAGGGTATCGTGCCTTAACCTGATAGAATGTTAGAGCAGGGTATCGTGCCTTAACCTGATAGAATGTTAGAGCAGGGTATCGTGCCTTAACCTGGTATAATGTTAGAGCAGGGTACCGTGCCTTAACCTGATATAATGTTGGAGCAGGGTACCGTGCCTTAACCTGATATAATGTTGGAGCAGGGTACCGTGCCTTAACCTGATATAATGTTAGAGCAGGGTATCGTGCCTTAACCTGATAGAATGTTAGAGCAGGGTACCGTGCCTTAACCTGATATAATGTTAGAGCAGGGTACCGTGCCTTAACCTGATATAATGTTGGAGCAGGGTACCGTGCCTTAACCTGATAGAATGTTAGAGCAGGGTATCGTGCCTTAACCTGATAGAATGTTAGAGCAGGGTATCGTGCCTTAACCTGATATAATGTTGGAGCAGGGTATCGTGCCTTAATCTGATAGAATGTTAGAGCAGGGTACCGTGCCTTAACCTGATATAATGTTGGAGCAGGGTATCGTGCCTTAACCTGATAGAATGTTAGAGCAGGGTACCGTGCCTTAACCTGATATAATGTTGGAGCAGGGTATCGTGCCTTAACCTGATATAATGTTGGAGCAGGGTACCGTGCCTTAACCTGATATAATGTTAGAGCAGGGTATCGTGCCTTAACCTGATATAATGTTAGAGCAGGGTACCGTGCCTTAACCTGATATAATGTTAGAGCAGGGTATCGTGCCTTAACCTGATAGAATGTTAGAGCAGGGTATCGTGCCTTAACCTGGTATAATGTTAGAGCAGGGTACCGTGCCTTAACCTGATATAATGTTGGAGCAGGGTACCGTGCCTTAACCTGATAGAATGTTAGAGCAGGGTACCGTGCCTTAACCTGATATAATGTTGGAGCAGGGTACCGTGCCTTAACCTGATATAATGTTGGAGCAGGGTATCGTGCCTTAACCTGGTATAATGTTAGAGCAGGGTACCGTGCCTTAACCTGATATAATGTTGGAGCAGGGTACCGTGCCTTAACCTGATATAATGTTAGAGCAGGGTATCGTGCCTTAACCTGATAGAATGTTAGAGCAGGGTATCGTGCCTTAACCTGATAGAAGGTTAGAGCAGGGTATCGTGCCTTAACCTGATAGAATGTTAGAGCAGGGTATCGTGCCTTAACCTGATATAATGTTAGAGCAGGGTATCGTGCCTTAACCTGATAGATGTTGGAGCAGGGTATCGTGCCTTAACCTGATATAATGTTAGAGCAGGGTACCGTGCCTTAACCTGATATAATGTTAGAGCAGGGTATCGTGCCTTAACCTGATATAATGTTAGAGCAGGGTATCGTGCCTTAACCTGATATAATGTTAGAGCAGGGTATCGTGCCTTAACCTGATATAATGTTAGAGCAGGGTATCGTGCCTTAACCTGATAGAATGTTAGAGCAGGGTATCGTGCCTTAACCTGATAGAATGTTAGAGCAGGGTATCGTGCCTTAACCTGATATAATGTTAGAGCAGGGTATCGTGCCTTAATCTGATATAATGTTAGAGCAGGGTACCGTGCCTTAACCTGATATAATGTTAGAGCAGGGTACCGTGCCTTAACCTGATATAATGTTGGAGCAGGGTATCGTGCCTTAACCTGATATAATGTTAGAGCAGGGTACCGTGCCTTAACCTGATATAATGTTAGAGCAGGGTATCGTGCCTTAACCTGATATAATGTTAGAGCAGGGTACCGTGCCTTAACCTGATAGAATGTTAGAGCAGGGTACCGTGCCTTAACCTGATAGAATGTTAGAGCAGGGTACCGTGCCTTAACCTGATAGAATGTTAGAGCAGGGTATCGTGCCTTAACCTGATAGAATGTTAGAGCATGGTACCGTGCCTTAACCTGATATAATGTTAGAGCAGGGTACCGTGCCTTAACCTGATATAATGTTAGAGCAGGGTATCGTGCCTTAACCTGATATAATGTTAGAGCAGGGTACCGTGCCTTAACCTGATAGAATGTTAGAGCAGGGTACCGTGCCTTAACCTGATATAATGTTAGAGCAGGGTATCGTGCCTTAACCTGATATAATGTTAGAGCAGGGTACCGTGCCTTAACCTGATAGAATGTTAGAGCAGGGTACCGTGCCTTAACCTGATATAATGTTAGAGCAGGGTATCGTGCCTTAACCTGATATAATGTTAGAGCAGGGTACCGTGCCTTAACCTGATATAATGTTAGAGCAGGGTACCGTGCCTTAACCTGATATAATGTTAGAGCAGGGTACCGTGCCTTAACCTGATATAATGTTAGAGCAGGGTACCGTGCCTTAACCTGATAGAATGTTAGAGCAGGGTACCGTGCCTTAACCTGATATAATGTTAGAGCAGGGTACCGTGCCTTAACCTGATATAATGTTAGAGCAGGGTACCGTGCCTTAACCTGATAGAATGTTGGAGCAGGGTACCGTGCCTTAACCTGATATAATGTTAGAGCAGGGTACCGTGCCTTAACCTGATATAATGTTAGAGCAGGGTACCGTGCCTTAACCTGATATAATGTTAGAGCAGGGTACCGTGCCTTAACCTGATAGATGTTGGAGCAGGGTACCGTGCCTTAACCTGATATAATGTTAGAGCAGGGTATCGTGCCTTAACCTGATATAATGTTGGAGCAGGGTACCGTGCCTTAACCTGATATAATGTTAGAGCAGGGTACCGTGCCTTAACCTGATAGAATGTTAGAGCAGGGTACCGTGCCTTAACCTGATATAATGTTGGAGCAGGGTACCGTGCCTTAACCTGATATAATGTTAGAGCAGGGTACCGTGCCTTAACCTGATATAATGTTAGAGCAGGGTACCGTGCCTTAACCTGATAGAATGTTAGAGCAGGGTATCGTGCCTTAACCTGATATAATGTTAGAGCAGGGTACCGTGCCTTAACCTGATATAATGTTGGAGCAGGGTACCGTGCCTTAACCTGATAGAATGTTAGAGCAGGGTATCGTGCCTTAACCTGATATAATGTTAGAGCAGGGTACCGTGCCTTAACCTGATAGAATGTTAGAGCAGGGTACCGTGCCTTAACCTGATATAATGTTAGAGCAGGGTACCGTGCCTTAACCTGATATAATGTTGGAGCAGGGTACCGTGCCTTAACCTGATAGAATGTTAGAGCAGGGTATCGTGCCTTAACCTGATATAATGTTAGAGCAGGGTACCGTGCCTTAACCTGATAGAATGTTGGAGCAGGGTATCGTGCCTTAATCTGATAGAATGTTAGAGCAGGGTACCGTGCCTTAACCTGATATAATGTTGGAGCAGGGTACCGTGCCTTAACCTTGACCATCGATAATGTGTCAGTACCGCGATATCGTGCCTTAACCTTGACCATCGATAATGTGTCAGTACCGCGATAATGTGTCAGTACCGCGATAATGTGTCGCGGTACCGCGATGGCCTCATGATTCAGTTAACATGAACGCAGAGGGAACCCGATGGCATCGACTGGAAGCTAAGGTACTGGCTCAATATTATTTGAGGGTAAGGCATCATCCAGCTCATAAATTGCAGGTAGCTACCGATTACGGATATTTGTTCTTGACAGAGTTGACCTTTCTACTATAACTACGCTAGTTTCAACACCCGTTCCGGCCAAAACTCGAATTGAAGTTCGATTTCGGCGCGCTCCTCGCATTCGACGCGACCAAAGCCTATCATACATGTTCTCTAACAACAAGAGCACAGCAAGGAAACTCGTTTAGCCAAGATAGGTAATCTGGTTTTGATGAACAAAGATGATTAAACCAAATGAAACGATGCAAGTTTTTCCTCGTTTCCCTCTCGATTCAATGTCCATTTAACTATACATATTGAGTGCGACCTTAAATGTCATTTAATAAATACCAAGACTTTTCCATTTAAGGGGCACAATGCCGGCATCTATTTGGTGCATTGACTATCCAGAATTACGGAACAGTGTCGAGCGTATTCTCTCGGACTCGGTATTACACACGGTTGTGTTTAATGGATAGGTAGTACATGGATCATTGGATCATTGGCCACCGTACAGTCCGGATCTGTTCTGCCTGGACTTCAGCTTCTGGCGCCTCAACCCATGGACGAGGTCGTCAGTCGCAAGCCCCGGACCCTGAAGCAGCTGAAGGCGATCGTGGAAAATTTCACCCGCAACATGGACGAGGACCAGCTGAGGCGGATGGTGCGTCACACCTGACGCCGAGCCGAGCTTTGCTGCGCGGAGGAGGGTGGACACTTTGAGCTCCTGTTGTAGAGAAGCGCTGAACAAGAGATGAACTGCGTTTGCATGACAACGAATGTCCTTGTAAAATGGACATGGATCATTAGAGTATTTAACGGATAGGTAAGTACATACAGACGAACTTCTGTCCGATAAGAGTGGCGTATCATCGATGTAATGTATTTAGTATCGCATGTGAGCATTGGTCTTCTTTACAATTCGCAGAGACTCTCTTCTGTCTATGACCTCTGTAGTTTACATTATATATTTGATCTTTAGATAATCTTCGTTGAGTAATCAAAATTAATAGCCAGAGAGACACCGTCGGGCTGTAAAATAAACTGGTCACTAACTGACAGGCACAGATACTGCTCATCGCCAGTTCTCCATTTTTTTATATACATAGCCAGTACGATCATCTCTTGAAATGAAATGTTATCTGGAGGGAAGTTAATAGCACATCATACTCGGAATGGTGTGTCTAGTTTATTGAAAGGGTATCTTCAGCACACACAATGCACTATGTTGATTAAATTGCGCGTAAATGCAGAATCACACGTTATTGCGAGTAGTACAGAACATTATTTAATTGTTATTGCGATGTAGTATAACTAAGTCGGAGAGCTTAACTGACAATTACTATATATAATCACAAGTTCAAATCCTCTAAAACGTCTGAACAGTATACAAAGTTATAGCCGAAGAGATAATTTCATCACGTTGAAATACGACACTTTGGATCAAATCAAGGAAATATATGCATTAACGGTAGTGGATTACTGATTGGCCAAACTTGAATAATTCTGAAACTGTCGAGATCAGTAACCTTCAGCCCCGTGTTCCCAGAAAGTCAATTATGGTATGCAACGCTTAGACGATAACCATTGTCTTATACATTATTGTAATCAGTGTTTATTGATTTGAAGTGCGATAATTATATAATAAACACTTACCTATCCCATTAACCTCCCTCGCCAGTGCAGGGAGGGGGATGCCAACCCTTCGATTTTTCGGGAATAACTCACGATTTATTAACCGATTGCAATGAAACTTCCAGTACCCCACTCTTGAACAATTTGATACTTACTCTGAAAATGTCAAGCTTCTACTCCCCATGACCCGTCATCTATGACCTGTTTCTCAAGGTCATGCCGGGTGCAACTGGCGTCCCGTTGTATCGCTGCTTGTAACTTGTGCACTTTCCGAGTGTTTGTTGTTCAGGAGCATATGCACAGGTGTTGACAGGCGACATTTATTGTTTCCACTGAGACTATGGCCTCCGATGACCTAATATGACTTGTTTGGCCTCTGGCAGTTTCCAGGACATTTTGTGACGTTGATTTCAAATTTGGCATCCATTTTACATAACTATATGTACCACTGGGGTCATACACTTTCACAAGTCAACCGAGGTCACTGACCTCCGATGACCTGAGATGACGTTTTTGGACTCAGGTAGTTTGTATGACATCTTGTGACGCGGATTTCAAATTTGGCACCCATTTTGCATAATCATATGTTCAATGGGGGTCATGCTCTGTCACAGGTCATCGGATATCCCTGACCTCCGATGACCTAAGATGACCTTTTGACATCTCGTGGATTTTAAGAACATCTCACGGCCAAGTATGCTTTGCAGATCTCTACCAACTGTAGATAAACACAAAACAGCCGTCTATGATGGACAGGCATGAATGGGGAAATCTAATAGTGATATTAGAGCAAAGGTCAAAGGTCAAATCAGGTCATCAGGCATATCAGGTCATCAGGTCAAAGGTCAACATGGATATAGAGTTAATAGAAATGCATTCCTACAACGACAAGAAATGTGCTGCATTTTCATTCACGACTCTAGCTCGATTAAAATTAAATATCTACACATGCACGATTCGGATGACATCCGGGTCATTGGCATGCCCTCAGAGGTCATATAATGACCCAGAACCTTAAACTCAGGCATCAACGGCTTCCTCTCATCACAAGAAACACGCTCGTTTTTTAATCGAAGCTCTAGCTTAATTAGGGGCGAAACGCCAGGGGGTCGTACCCCCCCCCCTCCCCGCACGGTCACGTAGGTATCGGACCCTGCACTGGCGAGGGTTAACACGCGCAGTGAAAGGGGGGGGGGGGCACGCCCGCCCCACATGTTTTTCGTAAATAGCTCGAAAACGAAGCAGAGCAGGGCGGTGGTTTTACGCGACATTAACTCAATAGCGGATCGTTGGACGAGAGAAAAAAAGAAAATCGGTCGATACATTTTTGAGTTCTATGGATTTTCAGTCCAAGATGGCGGCCAGAATCGAAGTCGGCAAAGCGATATCTTCGAAACCAACAGTCGGATCGGGATCATTCAAACGCTATACGGAAGATAATGTCAATGTTCATACCCGGAAACAACTTGGGACACATTGCTGGTAACCTGTGATGTCACAGAGGTCAAATTCCCAAAATTGTGACATTTGGCCAGATTTGACCTTCGTGACCTCGTTTGACCTTGAAGATATTGACTGAAGGTCATGCAAATTTCAAAAGTATAGATCATCATAGAACCTACCTACCCTGTAAGTTTCATCGTTCTATCTCTCATACATTCGGAGATCTTAGGGGGGGGGCACTAAAGTGCCCCCCGCCATCCACTGCGTGTTAGTGGCAGTTTATTTTACAGCCTCTCCACTGCGCGTGTTAAGGAAGATGAGTTTATCCCAAATATCACAATTCATTTATTTATGTTGGGGCGCTCCGGCGCATAGGACCATTTCGAACCGAGACACATTTGAAAAGCGTCACCCACGTCTTCAACGTCTGAAATGCCCTGCCACAAGGAAGCCAAAGTGCGAAGCTGCTGTAGCCTCTGTCACCCCGGTCCTACAACGAAGCTGCTGTAACCTCTGTCAACCCGGTCCTACAATGCGCTGAAGTTTCCCGATGCTGTCTCACTTAATACACTGGCTCCGTGTATCTGCCTGGACTTGGCGTCAACTGGTCACCGCCTACCGCCCAGCTCCCCGGTCGACTGCGCCCGGACCGACCCGGCCAGCGGCCCGTGTCCCCCGCTCCCGGACCGACCCGGCCAGCGGCCCGTGTCCCCCGCTCCCGGACCGACCCGGCCAGCGGCCCGTGTCCCCCGCTCCCGGACCGACCCGGCCAGCGGCCCGTGTCCCCCGCTCCCGGACCGACCCGGCCAGCGGCCCGTGTCCCCCGCTCCCGGACCGACTCGGCTAGCGGCCCGTGTCCCCCGCTCCCCGGTCAACTGTGTCCCCCGCTCCCCGGTCACTGCTCCCGGCCCGACCCGGCCAGCGGCCCGTGTCCCCCGCTCCCCGGTCGACTGTGTCCCCCGCTCCCCGGTCACTGCCAGCGACCCGTGTCGCTGCCGCTGTAGGCCGCCTCATCAGCTGATTGAAGTGCGGCCCACTCTGTGAAGCGCTGCATTAGTCGACTTTGTCGTATCGCCGCGGCCGGGAGCTGGCTGGCGGCTGCAGCGCTGTGTCCGCGGGCCGGAGCACCGCCAGGTGTGATATGGAGAGCTCGGCACACGGTGTCATTAGCGCCAGACCAGTGTATCGGCACTGTTGACCGGCCGGCTGCCCCGGAGCCGGTCCCCCCCCCCCTCCCCTCCCCGGCCGGTCAGGAGTGATTAGAGGAGTATCGGCCGCTCGCTCTCTACGACAGATGGTGCCATGTGTGTGTGTAGAGTGCTAAGTGCCCACTGCGCGGCACCAACCCCCGCCGCGGCCGGAGCGATAGTATCCGGCCGATAATATCGCTAATATCGCTAATACTCGGTCAATGGACTCGCATTAGCACGTAAAGCGCGAAGTAAGTATCGAATTGGTGGATAGCTATTTATGCTATTATATGAGATGAAAAAAGTAAATCACCTACTACGATTTTTACATGGTGAGGTTGTCAATATCAAGGTTATTCTATATTTTGTCAGGTTATGTTTGTATATTTACTCTGAAATATGTATACTGTTGTTCCACCGCTTCACTAATTTTGTGAAATGGGGCACCACAATAAATTTCCCGCCGATAGAGGCGCTGATGATCAACTGCTACCAAGCGGACCGGCGTCTGTGCGTCAGAGTATGGGTCGCATTGTTTACGGCGGAGTTTTGAAGGGGTTGGAGTGGTACAGATGTGTTCAAACTTAAACACGAAATGTTGGTGTCTCTGAGTGTATTCGAAACCTGAAAGCATTTCTCGCTGAGGTCAATCATTTGACCTCGGGAGGTCAAAGAGTGCCCGCGAGGTCAAATATTGGGTACCGCATAACTTTTCCCTGAAGTACTTACCGAAGTCGTTTCAACGGCTAATTATTCCCACCAGCCTATAGACGGTGCACAACGAGTGATCTGACCGCCCCGATCACCGGTTGACCTCAGGTCGCAACATAAGTTACCACTATGGCCTATGGGAGAATGACGGGGTACCGCATATTCTGTCCCCAAATCACTTAGATAACCCATTCCACCACCATCGTCTTCCCTTTAACTCAACGAAGGTGCACAATGCAAGAATTGATCCCTACAGGTCACTGTTTGACCTCAGGTCACTTGGAAAGGCGTTAATATTCATTTAACGAGCCGTCCAAATACGTATTCGTTGTTTACCGGCCGATTGTGTCCAAACTTATACGAAATGTCGGTGTCTATGAGTGTATTCTAACCCCGAAAGTATTTATCGCTGAGGTTAACCCTCGCCGGGTACGGCAAAAGCACTACGTGTTCTGGTAGGGGGGGGGGGGCTGGTACGACCCCCTCCCTTAGCGTTTCACCCCTAATTGAGCTAGAGCTTCGATTCAAAGACTAGCGTGTTGCTTGTGACAAGAGAAAGCTGTTTATATCCTATGTTAAGGTCTTGGGTAATTAGGTGACCTCTGAGGTCATGTCAATGACCAAAAAGTCTTCAAAATTGTAAATGCGTATAAATTGAATTTTATCAAGATAGAATCGTGAATGAGCATATCATAATACTTAATGGGTCGTAATCAGCGTCACAAAATGTCATAAAAACTGCAAAATTCCAAAAAGATCATGTCAGGTCATCTGAGGTCAGTGACCTCGGTTGACCTGTGGAAGCGCATGACCCCAGTGGAACATATAATTATGTAAAATGGATGCCAAATTAGAAATCAGCGTCACAAAATGTCCTAGAAACCGCCAGAAGCCCAAAAAAGTCATCTTAGGTCATCGGAGGTCAATGACCTCAGTTGACCTCTGAAAAGGTCAATCGAGGTCATAATCTCAGTGGAAACCATAACTGTCACCTGGAGACACCTGTGCATATGCTCCTGAACAACAAACACTCGGAAACTGCACAAGTTACAAGCATTGATACTACGGGACGCCAGTTGCGCCTGACATGACCTTGAGAAACAGGTCATAGGTCACGGGTCATATGGGTTAGAAATTAAACAAATTCAGAATATGTGGACTTTTTTTCTTCAAAAGTAGGGTACTGAAAGTTGCATCGCAATCGGCTGGAAATTACACGAGTTATTCCAGAAAAACCGAGGGGGGGGTATCCACCCCCTACCCGGGCGAGGGTTAATCGTTTGCCCTCGAGAGGTCATATAGTGCCCGCGAGGTCAAATTTCGGGTACCGCATAACTTTTTCCCTAAAGTACTTATCGAAGTCGTTTCAACGGCTAAATATTCACACTAGCCTATAGACGGTTCACAACGAGTGATCTGACCGCCACTGGTCACCAGTTGACCTCAGGTCACAACATTAGTTACCATTATGGCCTATGGGAGAATGACGGTGTACCGCATAATGTTTTTTTCTTCTTCAAAAATCACTTAGAGAAACCATTCTACCACCATCGCCTTCCCTTTAACACACCGAAAGTAAGTTTGAACACAATCAGTCGGTAAACAAAGAATACGTATTTGGACGGCTCGTTAAATCAATATTAGCGCCTTTCCAGGTGATCTGAGGTCAAATGGTGACCTTGAGGGATCAAGTCTTGCATTGTGCACCGTCTATAGGCTGGTGGTAATATTTTTCCGTTGAAACGACTTCGGTAAGTACTTTAAGGAAACAGTTATGCGGTACCCAAGATTTGACATCGCAGGCAGTCTTTGACCTCCTGAGGTTAAAAGATTGACCTCAGCAATAAATGCTTTCAGGGTTCGAATACACTCATAGACACCAAAATGTTGTATAAGTTTGAACACAATCGGCCGGTAAACAACGAACACGTATTTGGACGGCTCGTTAAATGGACATTAGCGCCTTTCCAGGTGACCTGAGGTCAAGCAGTGACCTGGATAGGTCAAGTCTTGCGTTGTGCACCTTCGGTGGGATAAAGGGAAGGCGATGGTAGTAGAATGGGTTTTCTAACTGATTTTGGGATACAAAAATATGCGGTACCCGTTATTCTCCCGCAGGCCATAATGGTAACTTATGTTGTGCCCAGATCACTCGTTGTGCACCGTCTATAGGCTGGCGGGAATATTCGGCCGTTGAAACGACTTCGATAAGTACTTTAGGGAAAAAGTTATGCGATGCCCGACATTTGACCCCGCGGACACTCTTTGACCTCCCGAGGTCAAACGATTGACCTACGCGAGACATGCTTTCAGGTTTCGAATACACTCATAGACACCAACATTTCGTATAAGTTTGAACACATATGTACCACTCTAACCCCTTCAAAACTCCGCCGTAAACAATGCGCCCTACAGTCTGGACGCACAGCCGCCGGTCCACTTGGTAGCAGTTGATTATCAGCGCCATCTACAATAGCTTCAATTGTGGTGCCCCATTCCCCATCCCCCATTGCGCAGACCGCAGTTCCGGCTTTAAGCCATGCGGTACAGCATAACTTCAGGCGCTTACTACTAGTGCCATCGGGGGACAATAATATAGGTAGACTGTTGCACTGAAAACACGTCTTGATACCTATTCTAGAAAGGTTTCGATCAGAGTCCGCGTCGTGGTTTTAGAGAACCTAATCGATAATATATTTGTGTCCGGGCATGTATTGGAGAACCTTCCGCAGATGACAACCATAACATGTGGGTTTCAGAGACCAATGGAATAACGGAAAGAGCACCGCTGCGGTTCTCAAAAGTTCCCGGATGTAGCCCACTATTCGAAGAATGACACTTGTGAGCAGAATGCGTACTTCCGTACTTGTAGTTGAGGTGCCGCTCATCAGATGGCGTTATCAAGAGGCAATTATTGTTTTCGTATTGTTAACAGGCATTACCTTAAACATGTAGGAGGACAGTTTGAAGTTGGAAAATGTCGCGAACATTAATCTAAACGGAGATGTTGTCATGAGATCTGCATAATGAGTTTCTTAGATATATTTTATGCTAATGTGTCAAACGGAAACAACATTGATAAATTCAGGTTATATATGGTAAAAGGTCACGGGCATTTTTTCTTCTTCACGCTGACTTTCGATGCGATTCCGTCCACGCGCATATCGACCCTGCGATACTAGGGTCGATTTCTACGCTTTTCGCTCGCTTTTCCATCGTCGTCGTTTCGTTTTATTTGCGTTAGGTATCGTTTCCACTTGCGTTTACTGTTTCCCGGCCCCGTTGCTTGCTTTTTCCCCGCAATGGGGAAACAGCGCCGGAAGGGTGACTCATCAGACACTGACTCTGACATGAACCTGGCCGACTCTCCTGACCTCCCTATGGACTCTGACTCCCCGGCATCCACGCTCGTCCATGACATCCTCGCTCGTCCATGACCTCTGCTCCCGGCACCGACCTTCGCTCGTCCATGACCTCCGCTCCCGGCACCGACCCTCGTTCGTCCATGACCTCCGCTCCCGGCACCGACCCTCGTTCGTCCATGACCTCCATGAGCGAGGGCACTGACCCTCGTTCGTCCCACTTCTCCACTCCCGATACCGACCCTCGCTTGTCTACTGACCACGCACGGAACCCTGGCTCACCATTGACCACGACTTCTGAACAGTACCTGGATTCCTCTGCAGCTCGTTTCTGGTGATTAAGCCCACGGATGACAACGTCTCGTTCCGCAAAATCAACGTGGTGATTAAGCCCACCAAACAACTCAACGGCATCTGCGGCTCATCCTCTCTCCAGATCGAAATTCCGGCAAACGGCACACTCGTCAAAACCGAGACTAACGGGGAAAGTAAAAACTGCTACAGTGTACCAAGTTCTGTGAGAAGTCGGTCACTATCTCGCTACACCACGCACGAAACACCACACAGGGTACGATTTTCGCCCCAGAGATGAGGTTTATGTCCGAGGAGGGCATTCTCGAAGGTCTCCGCCCGGAAGGTATCTCGCACGTGCGACGTTTGACCACTTTCCGTGACGGACAGAGGCGTGACACCAGCCTCCTTGTCCTCACATTTCAGACCACCACTCTGCCGTCTACTTTGCTCGCTGGATATCTGAGATACGACGTCGGTGTACACGTTCCGAACCCCCTTCGCTCCTACAAATGTTAGAAATTTAGCCACATGGCGTCAAATTTTGCAAGCAAGAGGCCCGGTGCCACAAGTGCGTTGCAGTGCCGCCCGACGGGTCTGCCTGTTCTGTACCAGCCAAGTGCCTGAGCTGTGGGTCCACTGACTATATCGTGACCTCCACTCAGTGTCCTTTTTGGCAGAAGGAGAATGAGATTTGCGCCCTGGAGGCATCTTCCAACATGTCATACCCACAGGCACGTCGCGCGGTAGAAGAAAAGACGCCCACTCCGACTTCCAAAACCTACGCACAGGTAGCGAAAAAGCAAACGGCCACGTGTGGAACGCAGACCGACTCCCTACCCCAGTTCCCTCCCCTCAAACTACTGGCTCCTCTGAAACCAGCCACAGTGGAAGTCAGCACCTCAGCCACCACCATCCCGGCCCCAGAGACGCCCGTGACCCGACGCTCTAGCGCTCAACCCGGCGGTGACAAGTCCGCGCCGCAGGCTATGGTTCGTTTGGGCTCGGCCCAAACAGACAGGCGGCGGCAGGAGAGCAGCACGCGGCCGGCCCGTGACAGCCAGAGACTGTCACAGTCCAACCCTCACCCCAAACCCCAATATATACGGGAAATAACACAAATCAGGAGCGGCCGACCAGTCCTGCAATACGTGTAGCATTGGGTCGGGCTCGATCCATCTCGATTCCTCGTTACACTCCACCAGGCAAGAAAGGGTTCGCTATCGTTAAATGATTTGTTTCCACCACTAGAACTGGCGATGCTTAGCTTCGAAGCAGGCTAGATGATCACAAGATAGTTACAAGGAACATAAATAATCCCACACATTTCAATATAAAATAGAGTCAATAAAAACCACAGCCTCATACTATTTTATATATTAATGAGTAAATTAAACAAAAGAGACAACAGTTTCAGGCGCAGCCCATTCTCAGGTCTCGGGCGCAGCCCATTCTCAGGTCTCGGGCGCAGCCCATTCTCAGGTCTCGGGCGCAGCCCATTCTCAGGTCTCAGGCGCAGCCCATTCTCAGGTCTCGGGCGCAGCCCATTCTCAGGTCTCGGGCGCAGCCCATTCTCAGGTCTCGGGCGCAGCCCATTCTCAGGTCTCGGGCGCAGCCCATTCTCAGGTCTCGGGCGCAGCCCATTCTCAGGTCTCGGGCGCAGCCCATTCTCAGGTCTCGGGCGCAGCCCATTCTCAGGTCTCGGGCGCAGCCCATTCTCAGGTCTCAGGCGTAGCCCATTCTCAGGTCTCGGGCGTAACCCATTATCAGACCTGAGGATGCGCTACGCCTGAAACTGTCGTCTCTTTTGTTTCATTGTCTCATTAATATAGCAAATAGTATGAGGCTGGTTTTTATTGACTCTATTTTACATTATGAGCCTCAAAAAAGCGTTATTCTACATAATTCAACATTTCCATATATGGCATAACACAGGGTCCACCATTGACTCGTCTCTCTGCTAGAAATATAACACATCTATAATATATCATATATAATATAGTATATAGGATATAACATATAATAAATATAATATAAAATATAGTATATAGCATATAGTATATAGTATATAGTATATATAAATATATAAATATATAAATATATAAATATATAAATATAGACAAGACATACACGATCATTATCCAATTTCCTTCGTCGGACATTTATACCCCAAGGCAACCCATCTTCCATACGTTCACTGCCCTCATTACTCGGTAATGAACACCCATATCTGTTACGACTACCTTTCATTTATTCAAACGAAACAAAACTCGCCATTCGCCTATGAACGCCATTTAAACATATTTAAATACAAATGACCATACACCAATACACAAATCAGGCACGCAATGGCAATGGTCCGATTGGGCCGAAATGCTTTAAATTTAACTAAAGAAAAGAAAGACATTTTTCAGATCTCTTTTAATCCTCCCGGCTGCCAGTCCTCCAACCTCTGTCACCCCCACGTCAACCCGGGTCTGGTGGTCGCTGGCCACCGGGCATGTGGTGGCCCTCGAGCCACCCCGGGAGTGGTGGCCGTCTGCATGGCGGGGGCTCTCCTCGCAGCTTCGTCCTGCGGGGAAGGGCCCTGTAAGTCCATGGACGGTCGCCCGGTCGGCGTTCATTTTGACCTACTTTAGCCCCTTCTCATTCATCCCATGGCTGCGCAATGGTCCGAATGGCCGAAGCGGTCTTATCCTAACCAAACAAACCAAAAAACATTTTTCGCCGCGCCACAGCCTAATGATGCTGAAGCAGTGATTAACTTTGTAATCAGCCATCGCGGCGGTCTCGCATACGATTAACGGAAACGACCGTGACGCTTACGGGTTGCCGCGGGTTTCAGGGATAAAATAATGGGAACTATTCTAACTGCATGGGCGCATTTTGCACAGATGAATTTATCCAATGTGGTAATATTCGCTGGCGTGCTAGCTAATAGCTATGCATATATAATCGCCGGAGGCAGAAAGGGCGTAATCGGACGCGTATTAAGCAATGGTGAAGCTTTCATGGATTCTCATTTAGAGACGCTGGATACCAAGACAGTGTCTCAAACTTTCACCGAAAGAATATCAGAAGGGTTCTCCGAGATTATACGGGGAACTCTGGTACTCCCCAAAAACCTGTAGAAGTTCTCCATTCATATGGTTGTGAAATCTTAGTTCGAGAACCTTTAAGAAGGGTTCTCAGACGAGAAGGTCCAGACTGTGGTGATCGAGCGAGCGCCGGTGATGCTCTCGAAGACCAGCCAAAGTTCTCATTGTTTTTCCGTGTGTACTGCTTCTATAGCAGTGACTATCAGTGTATAACAATACGTACACCGTACCACATAGCTGAGCATCATTCAGCATTGATTGTGTTGATGCTCCCTGCGATAATGTAGGGAATCATCTGTGTATTGTGCGCCATCATCAAACGAATCGCCATTACCCCTCCCGAAGCTACATTACCTCAAGTGGGGTAATTACCCCTAGTTTTAGAATCACTGGATCAATTCATGCATGTACATACAAAGCTGCTCAGGTTAATGTTAAGTCACAGGTGCGAAGAGATCGAAAATAGAATAGCTGATGTCATGATCTCCTGCTCTTATCACCAGACCATCATGATCGAACTCTATATCACACTCACAATTACGAACTTATCACAATATCGAGGTTAAAAGGTAGACAGTCGCATAAGGCAGTACAGTTCGCTTCTTGTGTCATAAGCACGGGAGAAACATCGAGATTAACAGCATCAATACGTCCATGCGCCAATGGTGCGGAGTGGACCACTAAATGTGTGTACATAAGTAGGTCATGTGACGCTGGATGGCACCAGTACGCTGCAATTCAGGGAAACTGAACTAAGACGGCCCTCATCTGCTGCAGGGCGAGGCCACCAAGGCAAACACGACTGATGACAGGCATCGTGTGTTTGTCCGGTTGGGGAGAGTTGGGATGGCAATAATGGGATGGCATTATTGCCATCCCAACTATTGCCAACTATTGGAACAGCAATAATGGGATGGCAGACAAGTTCCTGCACCCAGTGCACGGGGGAGACCCACCGACCATGTGCAGAAGTGGTGACCCAGCTTCAGAGAGAGATCCGAGTATACGGAGCGAGCGAGACACACACGCACGCTTGGCGCACGCTTGACACACGCTTGGCGCACGCTTGGCGCACGCTTGGCGCACGTACGCACGCATTCTGAACATCGCCGTGATACCGCTTCCTTTAATCACATGGAGACGGACTGAGTAACTGATTTGGTGTGCGGTGCTGTTCATGAGCAGCCAAACTTTCACAACACGCATTAAAGAGAAGTGCTGTTGAGAAGTGGTGTCTAAAAAATAACAAAATTCAGATACGGAAGCAGCTTCACGAACTTAAACTTCACCAAAGGAGAGAAAATTAATCAGATAAGTAACATGCGAAGTTTTGTATCGTTTACTCAGACTATCACAACGATTATATAAAACAATTCTTGAATTGTGAAGAATGGCCACATGCCAGCCGTCGTGATACGGTCGGACGCCAGCCGGAGACGAGTTAATCTTACAACTTTGGGAGTTTTTTTTTTAACATTTCGTTTTTAAATTAAATCGAACCGAAACGTAAGATTCCTACGTCTATAAATAAGTTCGAGGATCTTATCCACAGAAAATAAAAATCCACCAAATTGGTGCAAATAAAAATACGGATTCCGAAGAAAGTTCACCGATCTACGAATCTCGCTAATTAATATTTCATGTTCTGGCTTGAACCTTTGCGTTCCAAGAAAGGTACAACCAAAAGTATGCAGTTGACGAGACGTGTAATGACTACCGGTCATTACAGGTCCGGGGAGGGGGGCGGTCGTGGCGTTTGCGGGGGTTGTGTGTGAGTGAGTACATGTACGTTCGTGAGTCGGGAAATGGTGCCTAGTCATAAGCGCTGAAAGTGCTTTTGCACCTTTCCCTCACATCATTCTTTGTTTCTTGCTTTTGTTAAATAAATCAACATCAACATCAACCGGTGACGGCTGATGCTATTCATTTAACTATCGGCGGGCCACTGAGCCTGTCGAGGGTAAAGTTCTTTTCAGAGAACCACTCTCCCTTCTGATGAACGAACGTGTTCCAGTGAGACTCTTCATCACTGAATATAAAATAAAAACCATCAACCATTTATCAAGATGCTAAGGTAAATATATCCCCTTACCTCCACTTTTTCACTCACAGTAAGGCTAAAATAATTATGAACTGACCACTAAGTACAGGAAATTTAGACTTTACTAGAGTCTACGTTTAATATAGAATTAACCCGCAACAAATTTCGGCTAACAGGGATTATTCGTGTCGAGCAGACCACGGTATTTTAAAATAATACCCGAACGAATTAAGGGTATTATTTCCCACAGTTAACCCGCGATTTACTGGGGGGGTATTTTTTGCCCCCCCCCCCCCCCCTTCCCGTTATTTTGCAATACCTCATAAACAAACACCAGTATCGTCACCAAACTTACAGTACCTTCTCTCACATTAATTCTGCACATGTTGGCAAAAGTAAAAATATGAGACTATGATAGGTCAACTGAGAATGACGTCAGAGTGACGTCATGTTCTTCGGTTTTTGTTGCAAAATAATGGTTTGCGGAAAACGCTGTCGAAGGTACGATGTTTGAGATAAACTCAATTGTCTGAAATAAAATTACTGACAATCAACCGGGCTATCAAACTGCCATCTCGGATTTTTGAGTTTATTTATATTCAAAATTTTGAGAAATCCAAATACATTTTTTTTAAAACAAAATTTTCAAGCAAAAATCAGAAATATAAACAACGGAATATATGTGATCGAGACGTATGCGGTGAATATGTGTACCAAATTTAAAGTCGAAATCTTCAACAATGACTGAGTTATGACCTTTAAATGACAAAAATCGACCACTTCTCACAGCATTACTATGCATAAAAAACGCATTTCCATTTTTGCTTTTTACTTCTATTGATATGGAACAAACAATGTTCTAAGATCATTTTTCGCGTTTTAGACGAAAAACAAACAAACATAAACATGTGTTCCAACGCCTAATGCCGTAATCTGCAGTTGACCTCGTGACCTCGGATGACCTTGACCTGACCCAAGGTCATAATCAGTTTAGAAAGGTACCTTGAAGTGTCAGACACACGAATCATACTAATTTATCGATAGCTTATGCGTTTAATATCGCAATTTTGCGCGACAATTCCATCCATCGAGACCTTTTGACACGGTCAAACATTTTGTACTTGACCTGACCTGTGACGTCATCGGTGACCCCGAGGTCAACAATATTATGTTTCCCTCGATGATAAATCTCCCAGGGCTATCGAATGCCGTTTGAATTTTTACATTCGGTCCAGTAGTTCCGGAGATCCGAGGGGGGGGGGGCAAAAAAATAGCCCCCCCCCCCCCCCCCCCCCCCAGTAAGTCGCGTTATGAAATATACCCCAGTAGCTCGCGGGTTAACAGTCGAACGAAGTGAGACTGTTTACCGTGCAAATTGTTCGAATGAAATGAGTACAATTTGCTTACTTAACGGACGAGCGAAACGAGTTCGTTACGTGAAAATACTGTGGTCTGCTCGACCCGGGTAGTTCATGTTAGCCAAAATGTATTGCGGTTTAATTTTATTATATTTTTTTTTGCAGCCGTGTCACCATCCAATCATATTAAAATGGGTATTTTTGTTTGTTTGTTTGTGAGGGGGACAAGTAAGACGGAGCCAGTTCTTTTTTAAAGGTATTGTGTTGTCTCTATGTTTCACCACTTACTTCACTTCAAATGCTAAATGGTAGGGTTTTATGAAAGCTCTTTAAAACAAAATGGGAAAATTTTTGTTCGCCTCCAAAGAACCTTAGAACCTGAGCTGGCTTCTAATTGGAAACGAAATAATAACAAATTGTGTGAGCGGACAGGGTATTACAATATACCCACAATGCAGTAGAGCTCACTGTCCAAATAACAATCACTGTCCAAAGAACACTCACTGTCCAAAGAACACTCACTGTCCAAATAACACTCACTGTCCAAATAACACTCACTGTCCAAATAACACTCACTGTCCAAATAACAATCACTGTCCAAATAACACTCACTGTCCAAATAACACTCACTGTCCAAAGAACACTCACTGTCCAAAGAACACTCACTGTCCAAATAACACTCACTGTCCAAATAACACTCACTGTCCAAATAACACTCACTGTCCAAAGAACACTCACTGTCCAAATAACACTATTATTCAAACGGCTGTAACAACTACCCGTTCCATTACTGACCGAATAACAAAATTAACGATCAGTTGCGATGGCTGAAAACGGTGATTAATAATATTAATCTCCATTTTGATTAACTGATAAATGCTCGAAATTTGCTTATTGCCAGATCATGCGTGAATCCCGAGACATCCGCTGATATTGGACTTTGTTGTTTCACAATAACATAAATTAATGGTTGAACGTTCAACGTGGGAAGGCTGCAAAAATGAATGGGGTGTGGGATTTTTGTTTAAGTTACCAATATTTTGGGTTCATAAAAAACAAAGATGATTTTTCATGACGTAAATGTAAAAAACCATTAATAAAAATTCGAAATGAACTCAGAAATAATTTACAATAAAACGATTAAGCTCATGGTCCTTGTAGTTGTGACGTCACGACCCTAGTACAAATCATGAAAGAAAATGACGCTGACGCGACATCTTCTGCGCGGTGGTATTTTTTTTTCTATGGTAAATGCGTTCAAGGGTTAATGCATACGCGAGCCTGAATCGGAGCGTCTCAGTAGTGATTCGTTTTGAAAAGTCTATGTCTTCCGCAGTCAATTAGAGTTGTAGCTTATCGTACCTTAAGAGTCTAAAAATGGCAACAATCATAAGCGTAATAGTTCAGAGCCTGAGTCGTTTTACGAAATAACTGCACGAGCGTGTAGCGTGAGTTGCAGAAATTTCCTAGAACGACGAAACCAAACATATTCATTTCTGTTAATTTCCAGCGAATTTTGTACTATAACTTAGCAACATATGTCGAATTTTGGGTTAAGATGGAAGGTCAATGATTGCTTTTAAAGTGGAGATTGAAAACGGCGAGTATTTGGTAAATAATACGGATATATATAAGATTTAATTATAAATTAGATACTCATCAAGACCCTCAACACAAAAGAAAGATGGATTTTTGGCTGGCCCAACTAAAGCAACATCGTGAGAAAATTGGAAAGGAAACACTTGTGAGGCAAGATTGAAGGAACTCTTCCAAGAAATGAGGAAGTCAAAACTCAACGAAGCGATAGGGTTTTCTTCATGGAAGCAAAGAAACAGGAACCGGCATGGCACACCCCGCTGCTAAGACGTACCTGCCTAACTCTTCCGTATCCGCTAAACATCAGCGGATGTAAGTGTAACTCTGTTATTGTTATCAAGAAGTGTTAACCCTCGCCCTACGGGAGCTTTTTTCACCTTCGCCCTACGGGAGGGGGGAGGGGGCTGACAGCCCTCCTGTTAACTTCCAAACCAAGCAACTTAGAGCAATGCGGTAAGAACCAGAATGTTGCCTGTCATAAGGGGAATCTAACACTATGCGAGTTTTAGATTTCAGGTCAACGGGTGACCTTCCAGGTCAAGTGAATGACCTCGGATTTACCACGTCCAGAACAACGATTTTGCTCTTCAGAAAACCTCAAAATTAGAAACTGATAAATGTAAATAAAAAGGCATGTTACTAGACCAGTTTTGGCCCAGAAATACAGAAAAGGTAATTATTTGTTCGTATCTTGTCAAAAAAGAAAACAAAAGTCATTTTTGAAAATGACGTCATCAGTTTCTTACACTTAGGGAGACATCACTCAGTCAAAAATAAAGATATTGCTTTGAGATTTGGTATGGGTATTTTCCATACTCAGTTCTCTCACATATATTCCAGTTTTCTTAACATCTTTAAAAATGTTGATTTTGTGGAGATTTTATTTTAAAAAATTGTTTATTTTAGGGGTCAAAACCCAAAATTTTTGAAAATCCAAGATTGCCATTTTAAATAGAATGCCATTTTATATCTTTGGTGAATTGTGTTTGCAATTTGCTTTAAAACTCTGTTTTCTAAGATTTTTCAAATATTTATAATTTGTTACCAACATGACGTCATCAAAACATGATTATCTCCCAGACTACTTAACCAATTTCAATTAAATTTTTCCTGCATGCGTATAATTGTTTTAACTCAGCTACCAAAAAGTTCAGCAACATGCGCCGCATGTGTAAAAAGTTATTAAAGAAAAACCTCAGGGGGGGGGGGGCTAACAGGCCCCCTTCCCCCCCCCCCCCCCGTGGGGCGAGGGTTAATGCCGTGAAGTGGAATGTTTGCTCTGTGTTGTTGTTTCTATTTAATAAGTTAATAAATGTCCTCCTTAAATTGATGTTTAAAGAAGTGGACGCATGGCTGACATTTCCCATAAATACGACATTCAAGTTAATCATTAATCTATGAAGAAAGCTATGAAGAAGCTCACATAAGACTGAAAATCAAACAGCAAATATTGATCTTGCTAAGTCATAAACGATTTGCAAACGAAGAACGAACGAAACGAAACATCACTTGCATCTTCATTGTTTCTATTGGTTGTTTATATGTACTTTTACTGTTGCACATCACTTTTTACTCCCACTTTTATCCTTCCCCTCCCTAATGCAGTTCGCTGTGCGCGGCGACAAAATGGCTGACTCCTGATCACTGCACCTCCTGATCCTTCTTCCACCCTCCGCTTCTACCCGATCACCTCACGTAGCATCGCGACGGGCACGTAATAGCCACTGGTACTGTGTGTCACATCGTGTACAATGTGCGAGAGAGTGGATGTGCCGGCACGTCTAAATAAATATATATTAAAAAATAATCATATATGTGATATCTTGGCCAGAAAGAGAGAAGCCTACCTAAAAGAAATCCTGATAACTCTGTCTTAATCATATTTTGCCAACCCACAATATCCGCCAGCGTTGTTATATGGCCTTAAATTAGCGCACCAATTCCACTACTGGTGCATGCGTCGCAAGCCTCGTCACAAATCACTAGGGTCGTGACGTCACAAACAAAATCAATAATGTTTTTTTGTTGTTGTAAATATTACAAGTTAGGAGGTAGTTTTAGGACAGAAGGCGGTCTAACATGTGTGTGAGAACTATATCGAAAAATCGAGAAAAATACGCTCATTTGTTTATGCATAAAACCCACTTCCTGCCCCAAACCCAATTATAATTAGAGATATTCTTAGCGCTTCTTCATTGAGCTATTCTGAAGACTAATATTGTGGCGCATCAAATCAGCATCAATTAATGTATATTGCATAACCCAAATGGCCTTTTCGATGCGAAATGTGTTTTCTCAGCACTGTTTGCACAGTTAATGGAAGGCACACCGGCACAGGCAGTTGCCCATCACGTCTCCGCTGAAACCAGCTGGTGCAGTTGTTGCCGGTACAAGCAAGATAAAACAAACTGTCAAACTTCCTAGCCGAACTAGCTGTCGGGAAATGGAATGAATATTTGATATATAACGGGAATTATCGGAAAGAATGGAAAAGGTTTGTCTCTCCGTGTGCGGACCGACATGCATTGCATTTTCCTTGCCAATTATAAAATAATATGCTATAATTATATTATTACTAAATAACTAAGGGAATGGGAAAATATCATACGATTCAATAACCAAACTGACATACAAACGCAACCCCCCACACACACACACACACACACACACACACACACACACACGCGCACGCACGCACGCACCCACGCACCCACCCACCCACCCACCCACCCACGCACCCACGCACCCACCCACCCACCCACCCACGCACGCACACACACACACACACACACACACACACACACACACACACACACACGCACGCACACACGCACACACACACACACACACACACACACACACACACACACACACACGCACGCACGCACGCACGCACTTGTATTTGACAACTTCGACACTCTCCGACAATACACGTCGGCTATTCTGAGGTCACGTCATTGTTAATGCGGATGGAACTTTAAACAACTTACACACATACATATCATGCTCGCACACACTGAAAAAACTCGCGCAAAATCACACTGTCGGCAGTGATCAGCACACTAAGACTATGCGGATGTCCAGTGTCCACCATTCGCCACCACGCCGGCACTGGACCACCACCATCACGTGACCACAAATGCTGTGACCCGGCCAAGGTCATCCCCGTACAGACGACCGCGCGGTCAGTGACGTCACCACCATCACGTGACCACAATG
>JAXIVJ010001743.1:0-20000 GCA_036785665.1 Chirona hameri
CTCGTGTGTCAGCACCCCTGACAGCGCCCTGTCCTCGTGTGTCAGCACCCCTCTGACAGCGCCCTGTGTCGGCACCCCCCTGACAGCGCACTGTCCTCGTGTGTCAGCACCCCCTGACAGCGCCCTGTGTCGGCACCCCTCTGACAGCGCCCTGTCCTCGTGTGTCAGCACCCTTCTGACAGCGCCCTGTCCTCGTGTGTCAACACCCCTCTGACAGCGCCCTGTCTTCGTGTGTCAGCACCCCCTGACAACGCCCTGTCCTCGTGTGTCAGCACCCCTCTGACAGCGCCCTGTCCTCGTGTGTCGGCACCCCTCTGCCAGCGCCCTGTCCTCGTGTGTCAGCACCCCCTGCCAGCGCCCTGTCCTCGTGTGTCAGCACCCCCTGACAGCGCCCTGTGTCGGCACCCCCCCCCCCCCTGACAGCGCACTGTCCTCGTGTGTCAGCACCCCCTGACAGCGCCCTGTCCTCGTGTGTCAGCACCCCCCTGACAGCGCCCTGTCCTCGTGGGTCAGCGCCCCCCTGACAGCGCCCTGTGTCGGCACCCCTCTGACAGCGCCCTGTCCTCGTGTGTCAGCGCCCCCTGACAGCGCACTGTCCTCGTGTGTCAGCACCCCCTGACAGCGCCCTGTGTCGGCACCCCTCTGACAGCGCCATGTCCTCGTGTGTCAGCACCCTTCTGACAGCGCCCTGTCCTCGTGTGTCAGCACCCCCTGACAGCGCCCTGTGTCGGCACCCCCCTGACAGCGCACTGTCCTCGTGTGTCAGCACCCCCCTGACAGCGCCCTGTGTCGGCACCCCTCTGACAGCGCCCTGTCCTCGTGTGTCAGCACCCTTCTGACAGCGCCCTGTCCTCGTGTGTCAACACCCCTCTGACAGCGCCCTGTCTTCGTGTGTCAGCACCCCTCTGACAGCGCCCTGTGCCGGCAGCACCTCTCTGACAGCGCCCTGTCCTCGTGTGTCAGCACCCTTCTGACAGCGCCTGTCCTCGTGTGTCAGCACCCCTCTGACAGCGCCCTGTCTTCGTGTGTCAGCACCCCTCTGACAGCGCCCTGTGCCGGCAGCACCCCTCTGACAGCGCCCTGTCCTCGTGTGTCAGCACCCTTCTGACAGCGCCCTGTCCTCGTGTGTCAGCACCCCTCTGGCAGCGCCCTGTCTTCGTGTGTCAGCACCCCTCTGACAGCGCCCTGTGCCGGCAGCACCCCTCTGACAGCGCCCTGTCCTCGTGTGTCAGCACCCCTGACAGCGCCCTGTCCTCGTGTGTCAGCACCCCTCTGACAGCGCCCTGTCCTCGTGTGTCAGCACCCCTCTGACAGCGCCCTGTCCTCGTGTGTCAGCACCCCTCTGACAGCGCCCTGTCCTCGTGTGTCAGCACCCCTCTGACAGCGCCCTGTCCTCGTGTGTCAGCACCCCTCTGACAGCGCCCTGTCCTCGTGTGTCAGCACCCCCCTGACAGCGCCCTGTCCTCGTGTGTCAGCACCCCTCTGACAGCGCCCTGTGCCGGCAGCACCTGACAGCGCCCTGTGCCGGCAGCACCCTTCTGACAGCGCCCTGTCCTCGTGTGTCGGCAGGTGGGCGGCAGTTCGTTCGTCTCCAGCGTTCTGTTGGTGTGGATCGCCGACTCGGCCGCGCCGGTCGTGTCCCGGCTGCCCCGGCTGCCGGTGCCGGTGAAGGTGCTGACCCCGGAGCAGCGTACCATATCAGCCCGCTTCGTGACGGAGCGGCTGATCTCCACCGACGCCGTGCTCTCGCTGGATGAAGATGTGACGCTCATTTCAGACGAGCTCGACTTTGTCTACCAGGTCAGTGGTGGGTCAGACTGCCAGGTCAGTGGTGGGTCAGACTGCCAGCTTGGTAACCGCTACGTACTCTAATTTCGAAACGGCCTTGATTTTTTTGTATCGTGACCGTTTTAAAAATATCATCTTTTTGACAATATTATGTACGAAGTGAGTTGAGTGGTGCCAGTCTGACTCCTCTATCCGTGGGCAGTACTTTTGTCTGGAACGGTTATGGACAGAATGTTACACACGGACGTGTATTCTCTCATTCTTCACCCTCATCCATGACACATGATCAGACACAATGATGACACATGACCAGACACTGTGAGCGTGTCACCCTGTTATGACGTACATCAGACCTGCCTGACCTGGCTGGGCCTGACCTGGCTGGGCTTGACTTGGCTGGGCCTGACTTGGCTGGGCTTGACTTGGCTGGGCCTGACCTGGCTGGGCCTGACTTGGCTGGGCCTGACCTGGCTGGGTCTGGCTGGGTCTGACCGGGCTGGGACTGGCTGGACCTGACCTGGCTGGGTCTGGCTGGGTCTGACCTGGCTGGGACTGGCTGGGCCTGACCTGGCTGAGACTGGCTGGGCCTGACCTGGATGGGTCTGGCTGGGCCTGACCTGGCTGGGTCTGGCTGGCTGGGTCTGACCTGGCTGGGCCTGACCTGGCTGGGTCTGGCTGGGTCTGACCTGGCTGGGACTGGCTGGGCCTGACCTGGCTGGGTCTGACCTGGCTGGGCCTGACCTGGCTGGGTCTGACCTGGCTGGGCCTGACCTGGCTGGGCCTGACCTGGCTGGGTCTGGCTGGGTCTGACCTGGCTGGGACTGGCTGGGCCTGACCTGTCTGGGACTGGCTGGGTCTGACCTGGCTGGGTCTGACCTGGCTGGGTCTGACCTGGCTGGGTCTGACCTGGCTGGGCCTGACCTGGCTGGGCCTGACCTGGCTGGGTATGGCTGGGTCTGACCTGGCTGGGACTGGCTGGGCCTGACCTGGCTGGAACTGGCTGGGCCTGACCTGGCTGGGACTGGCTGGGACTGGCTGGGCCTGACCTGGCTGGGACTGGCTGGGCCTGACCTGGCTGGGACTGCCTGACCTGCCTCACCTGGCTGGGACTTTTCATTGGCTCCTCATGCCTGCGCCTTGTTCAGAGCATGCATGTATGTGTGGAATATGTACACTAGATATACGATGCCCTCCGCCGTCTGTCAGACCTTTGCTCGATGGGTCTGACAATAGTGACAATAGTGTCTGTTTTTGCATCACAAGTCGAATGCTATGCCTGTATAGCCTGACCGATACAGCTGAATATTACACATGCTGAATAATGTATTAAAAATGGAGATGATTTGTAGGAACATTGCTACGGTGTGTTATTCATCAGGGCAACTCTCCAGCTAAGCCTGGAAACAACATGTCGTTAGTGTTATCGTCTGCAGTGGGAATCGTGTGGTGCCTCGGCGGCTGCCTGGAGGCCGTTGCAAAGTTACAATGCGACGCCAAAACATCGATTCGGACGACGATCCACTGCTGCGTGGCCTATTCATGGCAGTTTGCCGCCATTATTTTCTGATCCATCTTCTTCCTCTGTGTTCGTAGCTCGGTTAGTAAGCGTGCCCGACCAACTCCATTGCCGGTGTGGAAAGGCACGGATGCTCCGACTCGATAAGCGCTGATCCCGACTCGGCTGTTCGTCCTTCGCGGGATCGCATGTGGTCTGCGGTAACGGCAGCTTACGGTCAGATTAAGGGAGACTAGCCCCGTTCCATGACACTAGGTAATCCGGATTTCCCCTCGTGGTAGCTTCGGTAATTTTGTCACCACATAAGGGAAATCAAAATGTACCGTCATATATGTCATATTAGCCCCGTTCAGATCTGACGGTCAATTTTGATTTCCCTTGTGTGGTGACAAAATTACCGAAGTTACCACGAGGGGAACTCCGGATTACCTAGTGTCATCGAAACGGGACTACTGAGTGGTTGGGGAGCACAAATCCGAGATTTTGCGGCTCGTTTAACTTTTGTCTCTAAATGTGAGGCCTCCGCTCTGCCATCGCTGCCACTATTTCCGCTGCTGCCACTGCTGCTACTTCTGCCGCTGCTGCCACTTCTGCCACTTCTGCCGCTGCTGCCACTTCTGCCACTGCTGACACTGCTGCCACTTCTGTCACCGCTGCCACTTCTGCCCCTTCTGCCACTGCTGCCACTTCTGCCACCGCTGGCACTTCTGCCACTGCTGCCACTTCTGCCACTTATGCCACTTCTGCCACTTCTGCCACTGCTGCCACTGCTGTCACTTCTGCCGCTTCTGCCACCGCTGCCACTTCCACGCTGCTACCATTTCTGCCGCTGCTGCCGCTTCTGCCACAGCTGCCACTTCTGCCGCTGTCTCGGTCTCGACAGCATTTAATTCGTCCGTCCGCATGACTGACGGAGACTGAAATTGAGGCCGCGGACCACCATGAGCGACTGTCGTCAGCCAGTATGGCGGCCATCGCGGCCGAACGGGCTCCACCCGACCCGATCTGGACGGCAGCGATCACTTCGGGGCCACATATCGGTACTCCGCCCGCCGAGCGCAGAGGCTGCTGCAATCCGCTGTCGCGGGAATTGGAGAGAGGAAAGCTGGGATTCCGTGGCCACTGCATGGAAAAAGGTGTGATGTGAGTCTCTGTCGGCGGAATGGAATAAGTGATATATATATCACTTCTCAAAGTGATATATCACTTCAGAGAACCATATATGGTTCTCTCATCTCTGTCGACGGAATGGGACATCTTTGTGAATTTATGCTCGAGAAGCCAGAAAGAAGATATTACTATTTCTTGTTGTCTCGCCCTCAGAAGGATGCAAACTGGGACCGCATCTCTTCGTTAATTTCTCGTCAATCTGACGATGTTCCATCCAGGCGTTAACTGGCTCTGGTGATATTGATCATCTGTAGCCTGGTGGCTGCGCTTTGCCTACCGTTGGCGCCATATACAGCACCGTGTTCCAATAAGCCTGGGCTGGGTCTAATGAGGCGACGGCAGCGGGCGCGCATTACATCTGGCGGCTAATTAAGCGCCGGGCATGTAGCGATTCATCGACGTCCGAGTTGAGCGCGCGGTGCCGCTTGTCTCTCCGGGGTGCGGCGCTCCGCCGGCAGCCGCTGACGGGCTGCCGGCACCGCTCACCGCCCACCGCCCACCGCCCACCGCCCACCGCCCACCGCCCACCGCCCACCGCCCACCGCTCCACCGCCCACCGCCCACCGCCCCCGCCCACCGCCCACCGCTCACCGCTCTCAGCTCCACTCATTGTCATGCATGGACGGCAGAGCAGCCAGTTTCCCAACTATGCGCCGCCGCAGAGCCGGGGGCGGGGATCGTGTGGAGTGTTGAGTGACCCGGCAGAGTGGCCAGTTTCCGAACTATGCGCTGCCGCAGAGCCGGGGGCGGGGATCGTGTGGAGTGTGGAGTGACCCGGCAGAGTGGCCAGTTTCCGAACTATGCGCTGCCGCAGAGCCGGGGGCGGGGATCGTGTGGAGTGTGGAGTGACCCGGCAGAGTGGCCAGTTTCCGAACTATGCGCCGCCGCAGAGCCGGGGGCGGGGATCGTGTGGAGTGTGGAGTGACCCGGGGCACCGGCAGAGCAGTCAGTTTCCGAACTGTTTGCCGCCGCCGGGCCGGGACTACTGGCCCGGGTAGGGGGAGGGGGGTTTGGCGTGTCCCAGCAGCGGTTTGGGGACCAGGGTTAGGCCGGGTGCCAAATCAAATCAAACTTCTGCTGATTTCAACCAGTTGCAAAACGCATTGTCATCTCACTTTAACTTTACTTTAATTTTAGTGTATACTTTTATGCAGTGTGTTTTCCATCATCGCTCTGTCTGTTCAGTGTATAGCTGTGTACCCAAGTGTAACTCTGATATGTGCTTTTGTAATTGACGTAAGACCGTAATAGCCACTACGTGGATGGTTTTTTAATACACTGTCAACTTTGTTGCAATATACATTATCGATATTTTGTCGAAAGTGTGTCGGAAGGTTCTTGCTTGAATGGTTGATCACTGGCGAATCCAGGGGGGGGGGCAAATGTGCCCCCCCCCCCCCGCAGGAATCGGGGGGCATTCAATACAAGTATGCTCCTCCCCCGCGCCTTCCCAATTTATCGTAAAATCGTAAAAATTGTCTTTGCAGCAGTCAAAATCCAGCTATCCACAGTTAAAAACCGGAAAATTTCGCGCCGATGACACAACTTTCGCAATTGCTTATACAAATTTGGAAAATGGGGAAATTAATTATATTAAGTGGCTGGCAGAGGCTCTCATTGACGGTAATTACTGGCACTGGCGGATCCAGGGGTGCATCAGGGGCAAATGACAAATACCCCCGACCCACAGGAATCTCGAAGGGGGATTCAATACAAGTATGACCCCCCCCCCCCCCCGCGCGCGTTCCCTGCACTGAACGTGGAAAACAATAATCTTTGGAGAAAACTTCATGAAGACGGAAGTTTTTTTTTCTCGAGTGATTGAATTTGAAGTTTGTATATATCCCTTTCTTTCAATGATAGACAAAACAGCGCACCTGATGCAATTCAAGCAGCCCCGGTGACACTTAACCCGCGCCCCGCAGGAGGGGGGGGGGGGGCAGAATCTGCCCCCCTCACGAATTTTCTCAATAACCTGGAAACTATGATAGATATCAACGTCGAACTTTCAGTACCCTATGCTACATCAATTATACATCTTCTCACCAAATTACAATGAAATTGATGTAGTATTTTGGGAGATAATGACGTTTTAATGACGCCATGTTATGCCATTTTTGGTGGAAGAACGATAAATGTTTGAACAATCATAGAACATAGTTTTAAAGCAAATTGCAAATAAAAACGTCAAAAGAAAGGAGATGACATTCTCTTCAAAATGGCCATCTCGGATTTGCGAAATTTTGTGTTTTTGACCCCAAACAAATGCAAAAAATACTTTTTTGTCGGAAAAAAATCCACAAAATAAATGTTTGAGATTTGTTTTTGTAAGCTCGAATATCAAAATAAGATGACCGGCCCAAATCCGAGGAGAAAAAATGGGGTACCTTTTTGCCACAAAAGATGCCCCCCCCCCCCCTCACGGAGAGAGGCTGTATCCGCCAGTGTGATTGATTGGAGTTGTTCCAGCATGGGGTTTCTCCAGTCCACCGTGGAGAAGCCCCATGCTGTTGGAGACAATTTGCTTAAAATGCCAAGCTAATTTGATGGGGGCCATGCGGTCAACAGTCCACCAAAGAGATGTGAAATTCCGTCCTCCTTGATTTCACAAGTGCTTATTACGTTCCGTATGGCGAAATCACTATGTGTGACTTTGGTCCCTGATATGGGGATTTATGAAATAACATTATATCTGACGACTGATCCCCATATTGCCACTGCCGAAGCCTCGGTGAAATAGCCCTGTGCTCTGTGGCTGATCTGGAATACTGATGTGATGCGAGTGGGGGGATCAGAGGGGCTTTCGGAAGTCAATATCGATGTCGGTCCCTCGCCATATGTATCAGAGAGCCTGTCTTACTGAGCGAGCCGAGTTCCGTCAGCAGAATACAGCCTTTATCTCGGCAATATTGATGATGGACATCATGTATCGGCACGACGCCGCTCGAACGGCTGGCAGATGCCGTTAGTCTCCCAGTGCGGTATCCAAACTCCAGAGTTCCCTGGAACATGACGTGATCTATGGCTAACTGACCGGAACTCGAACGGCTCGAACGGCTGGCAGATGCCGTTAGTCTCCCAGTGCGGTATCCAAACTCCAGAGTTCCCTGGAACATGACGTGATCTATGGCTAACTGACCGGAACTCGAGCGGCTCGAACGGCTGGCAGATGCCGTTAGTCTCCCAGTGCGGTATCCAAACTCCAGAGTTCCCTGGAACATGACGTCATCTATGGCTAACTGACCGGAACTCGAACGGCTCGAACGGCTGGCAGATGCCGTTAGTCTCCCAGTGCGGTATCCAAACTGCAGAGTTCCCTGGAACATGACGTGATCTATGGCTAACTGACCGGAACAGCTGCTGCTCACGATACACACTGACGTGGTTTGCGGTCGTCGGCTTGCGGCGCCGCCCTGGTCTTGGCTGGGGAGGTGATGTACTCGGTATATACATACGTGTGTTATGCGGTTGGTGGTATTCTCATCATTGTGGTGAGAATACCACGTGAATGATTCTTTTGACAGATATTGCCCCAGCGCCTTGTTGCATAGTGTCTTACATATCAATCTCCAACATAGTGTCTAACATAGTGTAGTGTCTTGTATGCAGACTTGTGCTTGATTCCGCTTCAGCGGAATCGATTCCGATTCCATACCAAGCCAGATGGATCTGATTCCGAATCCGATTTCATTAGATATTTTGCTAGAGGAATCGATTCCGATTCCGATTCCGGGGCACCTAAAAAGCTTGATTCCGAATCCGATTCCACTGATTCCGATTTGAGTCCACTCTGCATCAAAATATGCCTGATCATACATACATATGGTAAAGATGACTCGAAGGGAACGAATAGCCATATTAAATATATTACACAGGCATATTTAAGATAGCTATTTTGATTTTGTCTTTTAAAACGTCAAATCATGTCATGAATTTTGTTGAAAAACTGAGCCATGCTGCAAAAGCGCGACAGTTAAAAATGTGAAACTATAACGAAAGGAAACAAACAATATAATCTTATATACCGATTTTAGCGATTTTAGCAAAAGTAAAACGGAATCGCTTGAAATATACATTTATTCCGATTCCACAATTGTCTAAAAATGATTCCACCCAGATACGAACGGAATCGAATCCGATTCCGATTCCAGTCCAAACGTAATCGATTGCAGAATCGGATTCGATTCCACTGGAATCAAGCACAAGTCTGCTTGTATGGTGAGCTTTGTGCAAACTCATTCTCTGGAGACAATATTTTGAGGTCTTGGAGCGGCCTCCGCAAAATGTTTAACTATATTCAGGCTGGGCTGCTTGCTTTGCAGACAGATGCAGACTGGTTATTTATTCACCCTTTTTGGGAGGATTCAATCACGATTCACTTTGGAATATGAATGATTCAGTCACTGTTTGATTCATGGATAACCATTTTGAGAAATTATTCTTTCCGATTCAAAGAATCGAAACATTTTTTTATCAAATCACGTTTGACTCACCATTGAAATAGCATTGCACATGCACAGTCTTTTTGATTCAATCAGCCTTGTTTCTATGCGGGTTTTGATTCAATCATGATTCATGAATAAAAAAATCCGGTGGTGAATCGATTCTTCTTTGATGCAAGGGATTTTGATTGAACGATTCCAATCGATTCAATCAGAGTCGAATCAATAACCAGTCTGGACAGATGAAGATGTTTGTTCGTGACTTGACGCCACCTCGTCTGTTGTTTTCCAGGTGTGGAGATCGTTTCCGGAGAGAATAGTCGGTTTTCCCGCTCGGTCGCACTACTGGGACGATGCCAAGGTGAGCAGATTTAACTGGCATTTATTCACGATTGCAAATATGGTGTAGCAGGCCGGTATGGACGCCGACCTAGGTCAGTCGATACGCTAGTATGCAAGTGACGAAATGTACACGTAGTTCATTTACAAAAATACCGTCATATGCACTATCGAAACTAGCAAAGACGTTAGTATAATTACCAACTACGGTTACGGAGTTCAATGCTAGAGGCTTTCAATGCAACTCTGAAGTGTATGGTTTTCATTTTGTGTTCCAATAGGATTGCACTATGAACATGATAGCTATGCAATATGAAAAGCCCTCTAACTTCAAACGCACATCATCCTTTGCATCGGATCGTGAGATATGGCTTCGAATTTCACCGGATCGTTTCAATGAACATGTCGAGCACTGTAATTGTGTGCGTCAGCCTGCTGCCTGCTAAGAGCATTATACGCGCTTAAACCCAAATCATCACCGTCAGAGCATTGGTTTGCATCCACATATCATATTCATGAACTGTTAAATTCTTGGCTCAGCGTAAATCCTGTCATCCACATAGTATTCCCATTTGGCAAAGCACTGGTGTCGACCTCTTGAGACGAAGTCATCGCCGGGTGCTAACCGGGTGCAATCTTGTGGCACAAAGTGCAGTGGCGCACGCAGGGGGGGGGGGGGGGGGGGGTCAAAGGGGTCAGCTGACCCCAGCCAATGCCGGGCTAGGCGTGCTGAGGAATAACATTATTAATATTAACATACCTTATCCTCAAATTATTCAACAAAATTAATGAATAGCCAAAATTGTGTCGGGTATATTCGGGCACTGTCCTTTATCGCCCTTTATCGACCGAATCATTCGGCCGAGAAAGGGCAGTGCCCGAATATACCCGAAACAATTTTGGCTTTTAATTAATTTTGTCGAATAGTTTGAGGATAAGGTTATTATTGCCCTCCCTATTGTACCTATTGTATTATTATCCATTCCATTCAACCAGCTGCTTACCAACTTTAGCTCGGAACAAAATAAGTGCACTTGAAATGTTCAATAATTTTCCCATAGCCCCATCATGTGAATATGTGGAGTCGCAGCTCAAGAGGCAGAGTTTGGCTATTTAGCCATTCAGCCATGCAGCTATTCAGCCATTCAGCAGCCATTCAGCCTGCATTAATAGTCGAAAGTGTCGATCGAATTTGCTGTGTGCGGTGACCGCAAGACATATTCACATCGACCGTCATGGACTTCGAGCTAAACATCAGACATTCTTCAACTGGTGTCAAGAAACAGTGCATGTGTAAATCGGACCTAATTGCATGCTATTGATCCAGGCCTTCAGGCGGTGCTGCGTGTCGTGAAAACATCACACATTTCAGCTTGATAAATGTGTGACATTGTTTCGGCGGCCGTTGGTCTAGGTCCGGTCGGCCGAATTGCGGACCGCAGTATTAGTATCTCTTCATTAGCGTCGCGTGGCTTCGGTTTCGATCTCCAGTTGATCTTCCAATCGGTCCCGGCGGCCGGCGACAATCCGCCACGGCACCGGAGAGGGACGGCTATCGGTCAGTCAGTCCACCGCGGTGGCGCGTCCCTCGGCAGCGGTCCCGCCCTGAGCGTCCCTCGACAGCGGTCCCGCCCTGAGCGTCCCTCGGCAGCGGTCCCGCCCTGAGCGTCCCTCGACAGCGGTCCCGTCCTCGGTCCCGCCCTGAGCGTCCCTCGACAGCGGTCCCGCCCTGAGCGTCCCTCGACAGCGGTCCAGTTCCACAGCGCTCCCACAGACGGCAGTCCGGTCCCACAGCGCTCCCACAGACGGCAGTCCGGTCCCACAGCGCTCCCACAGACGGCAGTCCGGTCCCACAGCGCTCCCACAGGCGGCGGTCCGGTTCCACTGCACTCCCACAGACGGCGGTCCGGTCCCACAGCGCTCCCACAGGCGGCGGTCCGGTTCCACAGCGCTCCCACAGACGGCGGTCCGGTTCCACAGCGCTCCCACAGACGGCGGTCCGGTTCCACAGCGCTCCCACAGGCGGCGGTCCGGTTCCACAGCGCTCCCACAGGCGGCGGTCCGGTTCCACAGCGCTCCCACAGACGGCGGTCCGGTTCCACTGCACTCCCACAGACGGCGGTCCGGTTCCACAGCGCTCCCACAGACGGCGGTCCGGTCCCACAGCGCTCCCACAGGCGGCGGTCCGGTTCCACTGCACTCCCACAGGCGGCGGTCCGGTTCCACAGCGCTCCCACAGACGGCGGTCCGGTTCCACTGCACTCCCACAGACGGCGGTCCGGTTCCACAGCGCTCCCACAGACGGCGGTCCGGTCCCACAGCGCTCCCACAGGCGGCGGTCCGGTTCCACTGCACTCCCACAGGCGGCGGTCCGGTTCCACAGCGCTCCCACAGACGGCGGTCCGGTTCCACTGCACTCCCACAGACGGCGGTCCGGTTCCACTGCACTCCCACAGGCGGCGGTCCGGTTCCACAGCGCTCCCACAGACGGCGGTCCGGTTCCACTGCACTCCCACAGGCGGCGGTCCGGTCCCACAGCGCTCCCACAGGCGGCGGTCCGGTTCCACTGCACTCCCACAGGCGGCGGTCCGGTTCCACAGCGCTCCCACAGACGGCGGTCCGGTTCCACTGCACTCCCACAGGCGGCGGTCCGGTCCCACAGCGCTCCCACAGGCGGCGGTCCGGTTCCACAGCGCTCCCACAGGCGGCGGTCCGGTCCCACAGCGCTCCCACAGGCGGCGGTCCGGTTCCACTGCACTCCCACAGGCGGCGGTCCGGTTCCACAGCGCTCCCACAGACGGCGGTCCGGTCCCACAGCGCTCCCACAGGCGGCGGTCCGGTCCCACAGCGCTCCCACAGGCGGCGGTCCGGTTCCACAGCGCTCCCACAGACGGCGGTCCGGTTCCACAGCGCTCCCACAGACGGCGGTCCGGTTCCACAGCGCTCCCACAGACGGCGGTCCGGTTCCACAGCGCTCCCACAGACGGCGGTCCGGTTCCACAGCGCTCCCACAGACGGCGGTCCGGTTCCACTGCACTCCAGCGGTGACAGGCTTATCACAGTGACTGACAGGCTTATCACAGCGACTGACAGGCTTATCACAGTGACTGACAGGCTTATCACAGTGACTGACAGGCTTATCACAGTGACTGACAGGCTTATCACAGTGACTGACAGGCTTATCACAGTGACTGACAGGCTTATCACAGTGACTGACAGGCTTATCACAGTGACTGACAGGCTTATCACAGTGACTGACAGGCTTATCACAGCGACTGACAGGCTTATCACAGTGACTGACAGGCTTATCACAGTGACTGACAGGCTTATCACAGTGACTGACAGGCTTATCACAGTGACTGACAGGCTTATCACAGTGACTGACAGGCTTATCACAGTGACTGACAGGCTTATCACAGTGACTGACAGGCTTATCACAGTGACTGACAGGCTTATCACAGTGACTGACAGGCTTATCACAGTGACTGACAGGCTTATCACAGTGACTGACAGGCTTATCACAGTGACTGACAGGCTTATCACAGTGACTGACAGGCTTATCACAGTGACTGACAGGCTTATCACAGTGACTGACAGGCTTATCACAGTGACTGACAGGCTTATCACAGTGACTGACAGGCTTATCACAGTGACTGACAGGCTTATCACAGTGACTGACAGGCTTATCACAGTGACTGACAGGCTTATCACAGTGACTGACAGGCTTATCACAGTGACTGACAGGCTTATCACAGTGACTGACAGGCTTATCACAGTGACTGACAGGCTTATCACAGTGACTGACAGGCTTATCACAGTGACTGACAGGCTTATCACAGTGACTGACAGGCTTATCACAGTGACTGACAGGCTTACCACAGTGACTGACAGGCTTATCACAGTGACTGACAGGCTTATCACAGTGACTGACAGGCTTATCACAGTGACTGACAGGCTTATCACAGTGACTGACAGGCTTATCACAGTGACTGACAGGCTTATCACAGTGACTGACAGGCTTATCACAGTGACTGACAGGCTTATCACAGTGACTGACAGGCTTATCACAGCGACTGACAGGCTTATCACAGTGACTGACAGGCTTATCACAGTGACTGACAGGCTTATCACAGCGACTGACAGGCTTATCACAGTGACTGACAGGCTTATCACAGTGACTGACAGGCTTATCACAGTGACTGACAGGCTTATCACAGTGACTGACAGGCTTATCACAGTGACTGACAGGCTTATCACAACGACTGACAGGCTTATCACAGTGACTGACAGGCTTATCACAGTGACTGACAGGCTTATCACAGCGACTGACAGGCTTATCACAGTGACTGACAGGCTTATCACAGTGACTGACAGGCTTATCACAGTGACTGACAGGCTTATCACAGTGACTGACAGGCTTATCACAGTGACTGACAGGCTTATCACAGCGACTGACAGGCTTATCACAGCGACTGACAGGCTTATCACAGTGACTGACAGGCTTATCACAGCGACTGACAGGCTTATCACAGCGACTGACAGGCTTATCACAGTGACTGACAGGCTTATCACAGTGACTGACAGGCTTATCACAGTGACTGACAGGCTTATCACAGCGACTGACAGGCTTATCACAGCGACTGACAGGCTTATCACAGCGACTGACAGGCTTATCACAGTGACTGACAGGCTTATCACAGTGACTGACAGGCTTATCACAGTGACTGACAGGCTTATCACAGTGACTGACAGGCTTATCACAGTGACTGACAGGCTTATCACAGTGACTGACAGGCTTATCACAGTGACTGACATGCTTATCACAGTGACTGACAGGCTTATCACAGTGACTGACAGGCTTATCACAGCGACTGACAGGCTTATCACAGCGACTGACAGGCTTATCACAGTGACTGACAGGCTTATCACAGCGACTGACAGGCTTATCACAGCGACTGACAGGCTTATCACAGTGACTGACAGGCTTATCACAGTGACTGACAGGCTTATCACAGTGACTGACAGGCTTATCACAGCGACTGACAGGCTTATCACAGTGACTGACAGGCTTATCACAGTGACTGACAGGCTTATCACAGTGACTGACAGGCTTATCACAGTGACTGACAGGCTTATCACAGCGACTGACAGGCTTATCACAGTGACTGACAGGCTTATCACAGTGACTGACGGCTCCACAGATCGCTCGGCGTCCCTCAAAGGCAGCTGACTGACTCTCGCCCCAGCGGCACGGAGCGGTACAGAGCGGTACACGGAGCGGTACAGAGCGGTACACGGAGCGGTACAGAGCGGTACACGGAGCGGTACAGAGCGGTACACGGAGCAGTGCAGAGCGGTACACGGAGCAGTACAGAGCGGTACACGGAGCAGTACAGAGCGGTACACGGAGCGGTACAGAGCGGTACACGGAGCAGTACAGAGCGGTACACGGAGCAGTACAGATCGGTACACGGAGCGGTACAGAGCGGTACACGGAGCAGTACAGAGCGGTACACGGAGCGGTACAGAGCGGTACAGAGCGGTACACGGAGCAGTACAGAGCGGTACACGGAGCAGTACAGAGCGGTACACGGAGCGGTACAGAGCAGTACAGAGCGGTACACGGAGCGGTACACAGAGCGGTACACGGAGCAGTACAGAGCGGTACACGGAGCGGTACAGAGCGGTACACGGAGCAGTACAGAGCGGTACACGGAGCGGTACACAGAGCGGTACACGGAGCAGTACAGAGCGGTACACGGAGCGGTACAGAGAGGTACACGGAGCGGTACACAGAGCGGTACACGGAGCAGTACAGAGCGGTACACGGAGCGGTACAGAGCGGTACACGGAGCAGTACAGAGCGGTACACGGAGCAGTACAGAGCGGTACACGGAGCGGTACAGAGCGGTACACGGAGCAGTACAGGGCGGTACACGGAGCGGTACAGAGCGGTACACGGAGCAGTACATAGCGGTACACGGAGCAGTACAGAGCGGTACACGGAGCGGTACAGAGCGGTACACGGAGCAGTGCAGAGCGGTACACGGAGCAGTACGGAGCGGTACACGGAGCGGTACAGAGCGGTACACGGAGCAGTACATAGCGGTACACGGAGCAGTACAGAGCGGTACACGGAGCGGTACAGAGCGGTACACGGAGCAGTACAGAGCGGTACACGGAGCGGTACAGAGCGGTACACGGATCAGTACAGAGCGGTACACGGAGCAGTACAGAGCGGTACACGGAGCAGTACAGAGCGGTACACGGAGCAGTACAGAGCGGTACACGGAGCGGTACAGAGCAGTACAGAGCGGTACACGGAGCGGTACACAGAGCGGTACACGGAGCAGTACAGAGCGGTACACGGAGCGGTACAGAGCGGTACACGAAGCAGTACAGAGCGGTACACGGAGCGGTACACAGAGCGGTACACGGAGCAGTACAGAGCGGTACACGGAGCGGTACAGAGCGGTACACGGAGCGGTACACAGAGCGGTACACGGAGCAGTACAGAGCGGTACACGGAGCGGTACAGAGCGGTACACGGAGCAGTACAGAGCGGTACACGGAGCAGTACAGAGCGGTACACGGAGCGGTACAGGGCGGTACACGGAGCGGTACAGAGCGGTACACGGAGCAGTACAGAGCGGTACACGGAGCAGTACAGAGCGGTACACGGAGCGGTACAGAGCGGTACACGGAGCAGTACAGAGCGGTACACGGAGCAGTACGGAGCGGTACACGGAGCGGTACAGAGCGGTACACGGAGCAGTACAGAGCGGTACACGGAGCAGTACAGAGCGGTACCCGGAGCGGTACAGAGCGGTACACGGAGCAGTACAGAGCGGTACACGGAGCGGTACACGGAGCAGTACAGAGCGGTACACGGAGCAGTACAGAGCGGTACACGGAGCAGTACAGAGCGGTACACGGAGCAGTACAGAGCGGTACACGGAGCAGTACAGAGCGGTACACGGAGCGGTACAGAGCGGTACACGGAGCAGTACAGAGCGGTACACGGAGCAGTACAGAACGGTACACGGAGCAGTACAGAGCGGTACACGGAGCAGTACAGAGCGGTACACGGAGCGGTACAGAGCGGTACACGGAGCAGTACAGAGCGGTACACGGAGCAGTACAGAGCGGTACACGGAGCAGTACAGAGCGGTACACGGAGCGGTACAGAGCGGTACACGGAGCGGTACACGGAGCGGTACACGGAGCAGTACAGAGCGGTACACGGAGCAGTACAGAGCGGTACACGGAGCGGTACACATACGTGTACCGCTATGTGTACCGCTCCGTGTACCGCTCTGTGCTCCGTGTACAGAGCGGTACACGGAGCAGTACAGAGAGGTACACGGAGCAGTACAGAGCGGTACACGGAGCAGTACAGAGCGGTACACGGAGCAGTACAGAGCGGTACACGGAGAAGTACAGAGCGGTACATGGAGCAGTACAGAGCGGTACACGGAGCAGTACAGAGCGGTACACGAAGCAGTACAGAGCGATACACGGAGCAGTACAGAGCGGTACACGGAGCGGTACAGAGCGGTACACGGAGCAGTACAGAGCGGTACACGGAGCAGTACAGAGCGATACACGGAGCAGTACAGAGCGGTACACGGAGCGGTACAGAGCGGTACACGGAGCAGTACAGAGCGGTACACGGAGCAGTACAGAGCGGTACACGGAGCAGTACAGAGCGGTACACGGAGCGGTACAGAGCGGTACACGGAGCGGTACACGGAGCGGTACACGGAGCAGTACAGAGCGGTACACGGAGCAGTACAGAGCGGTACACGGAGCAGTACAGAGCGGTACACGGAGCAGTACAGAGCGGTACACGGAGCAGTACAGAGGGGTACACGGAGCAGTACAGAGCGGTACACGGAGCAGTACAGAGCGGTACACGGAGCAGTACAGAGCGGTACACGGAGCAGTACAGAGCGGTACACGGAGCAGTACAGAGCGGTACACGGAGCGGTACAGAGCGGTACACGGAGCGGTACAGAGCGGTACACGGAGCGGTACACAGAGCGGTACACGGAGCAGTACAGAGCGGTACACGGAGCGGTACAGAGCGGTACACGGAGCAGTACAGAGCGGTACACGGAGCAGTACAGAGCGGTACACGGAGAGGTACAGAGCGGTACACGGAGCAGTACAGAGCGGTACACGGAGCGGTACACGGAGCGGTACACGGAGCGGTACAGAGCGGTACAGAGCGGTACACGGAGCGGTACAGAGCGGTACAGAGCGGTACACGGAGCAGTACAGAGCGGTACACGGAGCGGTACACATAGAGGTACATGGAGCAGTACAGAGCGGTACACGGAGCAGTACAGAGCGGTACACGGAGCAGTACAGAGCGGCACACGGAGCAGTACAGAGCGGTACACGGAGCAGTACACGGAGCGGTACAGAGCGGTACACGGAGCGGTACACGGAGCGGTACAGAGCGGTACACGGAGCAGTACAGAGCGGTACACGGAGCAGTACAGAGCGGTACACGGAGCAGTACAGAGCGGTACACGGAGCAGTACAGAGTGGTACACGGAGCAGTACAGAGCGGTACACGGAGCGGTACAGAGCGGTACACGGACCAGTACAGAGCGGTACACGGAGCAGTACAGAGCGGTACACGGAGCAGTACAGAGCGGTACACGGAGCAGTACAGAGCGGTACACGGAGCAGTACAGAGCGGTACACGGAGCAGTACATAGCGGTACACGGAGCAGTACAGAGCGGTACACGGAGCAGTACATAGCGGTACACGGAGCAGTACAGAGCGGTACACGGAGCAGTACAGAGCGGTACACGGAGCAGTACAGAGCGGTACACGGAGCAGTACAGAGCGGTACACGGAGCAGTACAGAGCGGTACACGGAGCAGTACAGAGCGGTACACGGAGCGGTACAGAGCGGTACACGGAGCAGTACAGAGCGGTACACGGAGCAGTACAGAGCGGTACACGGAGCAGTACAGAGCGGTACACGGAGCAGTACAGAGCGGTACACGGAGCAGTACAGAGCGGTACACGGAGCAGTACAGAGCGGTACACGGAGCGGTACAGAGCGGTACACGGAGCAGTACAGAGCGGTACACGGAACAGTACAGAGCGGTACACGGAGCAGTACAGAGCGGTACACGGAGCAGTACAGAGCGGTACACGGAGCAGTACAGAGCGGTACACGGAGCAGTACAGAGCGGTACGCGGGGCAGTACAGAGCGGTACACGGAGCAGTACAGAGCGGTACACGGAGCAGTACAGAGCGGTACACGGAGCAGTACAGAGCGGTACACGGAGCAGTACAGAGCGGTACAGAGCGGTACACGGAGCGGTACACAGCGGTACACGGAGCAGTACAGAGCGGTACACGGAGCGGTACAGAGCGGTACACGGAGCGGTACACAGAGCGGTACACGGAGCAGTACAGAGCGGTACAGAGCGGTACACGGAGCAGTACAGAGCGGTACACGGAGCAGTACAGAGCGGTACACGGAGCGGTACAGAGCGGTACACGGAGCAGTACAGGGCGGTACACGGAGCGGTACACGGAGTAGTACAGAGCGGTACACGGAGCAGTACAGAGCGGTACACGGAGCGGTACAGAGCGGTACACGGAGCAGTACAGAGCGGTACACGGATCAGTACGGAGCGGTACACGGAGCGGTACAGAGCGGTATACGGAGCAGTACAGAGCGGTACACGGATCAGTACAGAGCGGTACACGGAGCGGTACAGAGCGGTACACGGAGCAGTACAGAGCGGTACACGGAGCGGTACAGAGCGGTACACGGAGCAGTACAGAGCGGTACACGGAGCAGTACAGAGCGGTACACGGAGCAGTACAGAGCGGTACACGGAGCAGTACAGAGCGGTACACGGAGCAGTACAGAGCGGTAAACTGAGCGGTACAGAGCGGTACACGGAGCGGTACACGGAGCGGTACACGGAGCAGTACAGAGCGGTACACGGAGCAGTACAGAGCGGTACACGGAGCGGTACAATACGTGTACCGCTATGTGTACCGCTCCGTGTACCGCTCTGTGCTCCGTGTACAGAGCGGTACACGGAGCAGTACAGAGCGGTACACGGAGCAGTACAGAGCGGTACACGGAGCAGTACAGAGCGGTACACGGAGCAGTACAGAGCGTTACACGGAGCAGTACAGAGCGGTACACGGAGCAGTACAGAGCGGTACACGGAGCAGTACAGAGCGGTACACGGAGCAGTACAGAGCGGTACACGGAGCAGTACAGAGCGGTACACGGAGCAGTACAGAGCGATACACGGAGCAGTACAGAGCGGTACACGGAGCGGTACAGAGCGGTACACGGAGCAGTACAGAGCGGTACACGGAGCAGTATAGAGCGATACACGGAGCAGTACACGGAGCGGTACAGAGCGGTACACGGAGCAGTACAGAGCGGTACACGGAGCAGTACAGAGCGGTACACGGAGCAGTACAGAGCGGTACACGGAGCGGTACAGAGCGGTACACGGAGCGGTACACGGAGCAGTACAGAGCGGTACACGGAGCAGTACAGAGCGGTACACGGAGCAGTACAGAGCGGTACACGGAACAGTACAGAGCGGTACACGGAGCAGTACAGAGCGGTACACGGAGCAGTACAGAGCGGTACACGGAGCAGTACAGAGCGGTACACGGAGCAGTACAGAGCGGTACACGGAGCAGTACAGAGCGGTACACGGAGCGGTACAGAGCGGTACACGG
>JAXIVJ010001743.1:25000-85000 GCA_036785665.1 Chirona hameri
TGTTATAGCGTGTAAGCGTTAGTCGTGTCTGGGACAATGGTGTGCTAACTGTTTGACTCGCAGGGCACAGCCGTGATTTGTCTTTCCGGGGGATATTGGCAGCGTCCGGAGCTGTTCCTCGAACTGCGAAAACATTTACCGAACGTATTAATGTAGATGGATTATTATCTCAGTAAGCACGCTGTACCGGGTCTGCTCCCGTCAAATAACCAGGCCCAGAGTGCGTTCGTCATACTTCATCTACTCACCTGTTCCGTTTGAAATGACCCCACCAGGCGCGCCGCGTAACCAGGCACAGAGTGCGTTCATCATACTTCATCCACCCACCTGTTCCGTTTGAAATGAGCCCACTAGGCGCGCCGCGTAACCAGGCCCAGAGTGCGTTCGTCATACTTCATCTACTCACCTGTTCCGTTTGAAATGACCCCACCAGGCGCGCCGCGTAACCAGGCACAGAGTGCGTTCATCATACTTCATCCACCCACCTGTTCCGTTTGAAATGAGCCCACCAGGCGCGCCGCGTAACCAGGCACAGAGTGCGTTCGTCATACTTCATCTGCTCACCTGTTCCGTTTGAAATGAGCCCACTAGGCGCGCCGCGTAACCAGGCCCAGAGTGCGTTCATCATACTTCATCTGCTCACCTGTTCCGTTTGAAATGAGCCCACCAGGCGCGCCGCGTAACCAGGCCCAGAGTGCGTTCGTCATACTTCATCTACTCACCTGTTCCGTTTGAAATGACCCCACCAGGCGCGCGCCGTACCTGTCAGTGTTCTGACGACGCACAAACATACTCCAGCGTTCCAATGTTTTCTCAGAAGCGGCCCGCTCCGAGTGGGTGCGTAGGTTGGCGCGGCTAACCGGGCCGGGGGAAACGGGGGCGTTCGGGCCTTGTGACGGATGTCAGTTTAACGATGGGGTTCAGCGTCAGGTACTCTAAAGGTGTGTCGAGATTGGCCGTCTTGAAAAATACAAGTCGTGCATAGGCGACGAAGGATAGTTTTAGGGCGTGTACTGCAATGTTGAACGTGGAGTTATACAATGATACCGTTTCAACAAAGACATTTGTTTCATGAGAAGTCGGGTAGTAGCCAACAAAGTACAGAGCCGTTTCCCGCTGGAACGCGCATTGTGAACTCGCTTTATCTCGGAGGTGGTGCACCGTTAGGATGCCGCGGAAGTGGCCGGATCGGTAGAAAGCCTGCATTGATGTGGTCACATGGGCCTGTTCCCGTGGCGCCTCTAACCTCCTCCAAGTTGCTCCAACTTGCAACTGGCTGTGCAATAGGATACGACGAGCAAGTTGGAGCAACTTGGAGTTGGTTAGAGGCGTCACGGGAACAGGCCCGTGTTTTCTCGAGCTATCGGCGGGTGCTGTGGTGTGCGCGCCGGTGTTTCAGATCCCGCTCCTCCCCCAGCGAGATGTCAGCAATAGCGGCAGCGGCGGCTGACGGTCGGCGGTGTGTATCTGGTCGCTGTGTCTGGCCGCTGTGTCTGGCCGCTGTGTTGACGGGCGGTGTGTGTCTGGCTGTGTTGACGGGCGGTGTGTGTCTGTCCGCTGTGTTGACGGACGGTGTGTGTCTGGTCGCTTTTTATGGCTGTGTTGACGGGCGGTGTGTGTCTGGCCGCTGTGTCTGGCAGTGTTGACGGTCGGTGTGTGTCTGGCTGTGTTGACGGGCGGTGTGTGTCTGGCTGTGTTGACGGGTGATGTGTGTCTGGCCGCTGTGTCTGGCTGTGTTGACGGGTGGTGTGTGTCTGGCCGCTGTGTCTGGCTGTGTTGACGGGCGGTGTGTGTCTGGTCGCTGTGTCTGACTGTGTTGACGGGCGGTGTGTGTCTGGCTGTGTTAACGGGCGGTGTGTGTCTGGTCGCTGTGTCTGGCTGTGTTGACGGTCGGTGTGTGTCTGGCCGCTGTGTTGACGGGTGGTGTGTGTCTGGCCGCTGTGTTGACGGGCGGTATGTGTCTGGCCGCTGTTGACGGGCGGTGTGTGTCTGGTCGTTGTTGACGGACGGTGTGTGTCTGGCCGCTGTGTCTGGCCGCTGTGTTGACGGACGGCGTGTGTCTTGCCGCTGTATTGATGGGCGGTGTGTGTCTGGCCGCTGTGTCTGGCCGCTGTTGACGGACGGTGTGTGTCTGGCCGCTGTGTCTGGCTGTGTTGACGGGCGGTGTGTGTCTGGCCGCTGTGTCTGGCTGTGTTGACGGGCGGTGTGTGTCTGGCTGTGTTAACGGGCGGTGTGTGTCTGGCCGCTGTGTTGACGGGTGATGTGTGTCTGGCCGCTGTGTCTGGCTGTGTTGACGGGCGGTGTGTGTCTGGCCGCTGTGTCTGGCTGTGTTGACGGGCGGTGTGTGTCTGGCTGTGTTAACGGGCGGTGTGTGTCTGTCCGCTGTTGACGGGCGGTGTGTGTCTGGCCGCTGTGTTGACGGGCGGTATGTGTCTAACCGCTGTGTTGACGGACGCTGTGTCTGGCCGCTGTTTTGACGGGCGGTGTGTGTCTGATAGATCAGATATATTTGCATCATATCCACGACAAGGCGACTTTGCAATGTTGCACGTCATCTTAAACTAGTCGGATACCGTATACACAACACCATTCAAGCACCCATTCGCTCATACACAATCATTCGCCAGCTGAGTTCCGCGACAGTAGCTCACGCTTAAGAGTTGTGCGGAAGTGGCGATCGCTCACATGAACTTTTGCCTTATTCAGCATTTTGACGCCGCGATAGCAAAGTCGTCGCCTGCCAGCTTCCGTCCTAATGCGAGGCAATGGTAGGTGATTGACATGTCGGGTTGCGTGAGAGTGAACCTGGCTGGTGGGCCGTCCGATGGCACTGAACATGTCCTCTGGCTGACAGGCCATCCCCACGGAACGCACCATACACACTGCGTGGTACTCTACGAGCTGTTTGGCGTTCAACCAGCCAAGGTTTTGCACAACATCAGATACATGTTCATGACGTTTTTTCCCGCACACTACGCGCGCACCAAAGTTTATGACTTTTTGGATGCGTTGAATCTGGGTGTTGTTACATGTTCCATACACAGATAGGCAGTAGCGAATCACGGACAGTACGAGAGCCTGAACTAGAGTCGACATAGTGTTGTTCGGAATGACATGACGCGCATGGTTTAATGCTATCAACATCCCGGTGCACCTATTGGTAACGGCACTTATATGTGGTTGGTAGCTAAGGTGTCGATCTAGCAGTATTCCTAGGTTTTTTACCACCTCGGACTCGTGAATTCGGGAACCAATGAATGACAAAGTCACCGTGGAAGCGTTTCTAAGCATGGCAGGTGTACCCAAAACAATCATCTGAGTTTTATTCTCGTTAACCTTCATCCGATGGTGGCAGAACCACTGGAACAGTGAGCTTAGGTTGTCCTCCATCTGCGCTACCAACCGTGACATCTCACTTTTCTTGCCACTGATGATTATTTGAACGTCATCTGCGTACTGAACCAGTGTGACGTCATCGCTCACGTGAAGGCCGAGGTCGTTTGAGTAAAGTGAATATAGGGCGCAGCTCAGTGATCCACCTTGGTACACTCCGATTGTGTTGGATTTTAGAGCAGACCTGATTGCTGTACCATCTGCACCTCGAATCAGTACCTGTTGTGTATGATCTGCCAGGTAATTTCCGAACCACTCGTTGTCAATACCGTATGTGCTCAGCTTATCCAAAAGGTTCTTGTGTGGTACTACATCAAAACATTTTGACTGGTCGAGCAAGGCTAGGATATAAATTTCTCCTCTGTCCATGACCCGAAGGGCTTTATCTGTGATAATGCCGAGTGCTGTTTCTGTTGAGTGTTTGCAGTATTCGTGCTGATGGCATGCTAATAAATGATTTGATTCTAGGTAATCGTTAAGCTGAGTCTGAACTAGTTTTTCCTCAAGCTTCATGATCGCTGGTAAACTTGATATCGGTCGAGTATCAGCAGGGTTTTTGTTGGCGTTTTACCTTTCGGAATGGGTATAACTAGCGCTTGTTTCCAGGACACGGGGACAAGTCCACTATGGAGGCTGGAATTTACAACATCGAGTAACACGTCATCGAATCCGAAAAAAGTACTTCTGGAGCATAACTATGCTTATTCCATCGTTGCCTACTGAAGTGGATGATTTCATGGACAGTAGTGTGGCGAGCAGCTTATCTAAATCAACAGCTCGAACCTTGAACGAGCTGGTGGTCACACGAGGCAATCTTGTGTTCACGGATCTTGTAGTTGGAGGGACGCTGTTTGATGTCGTTTGATTCTGGACGCTGTGCCTGTCCGCTATGTTGACGGGCGGTGTGACTGGCCGCTGTGTTGACGGGCGGTATGTGTCTGGCCTCTGTTGACGGGCGGTGTGTGTCTGGTCGTTGTTGACGGACGGTGTGTGTCTGGCCGCTGTGTCTGGCCGCTGTGTTGACGGGCGGTGTGTGTCTGGCTGTGTTGGCGGGCGGTGTGTCTGGCCGCTGTGTCTGGCTGTGTTGACGGGCGGTGTGTGTCTGGCCGCTGTGTCTGGCTGTGTTGACGGGCGGTGTGTGTCTGGCCGCTGTGTCTGGCTGTGTTGGCGGGCGGTGTGTGTCTGGCCGCTGTGTCTGGCTGTGTTGACGGGCGGTGTGTGTCTGGCCGCTGTGTCTGGCTGTGTTGACGGGCGGTGTGTGTCTGGTCGCTGTGTGTGTGTCTGGCCGCTGTGTCTGACTGTGTTGACGGGCGGTGTGTCTGGCCGCTGTGTCTGGCTGTGTTGACGGGCGGTGTGTGTCTGGCCGCTGTGTCTGGCTGTGTTGACGGGCGGTGTGTCTGGCCGCTGTGTCTGGCTGTGTTGACGGGCGGTGTGTGTCTGGCCGCTGTGTCTGGCTGTGTTGACGGGCGGTGTGTGTCTGGCCGCTGTGTCTGGCTGTGTTGACGGGCGGTGTGTGTCTGGCCGCTGTGTCTGGCTTGTTGACGGGCGGTGTGTGTCTGGCCGCTGTGTCTGGCTGTGTTGACGGGCGGTGTGTGTCTTGCCGCTGTGTCTGGCTGTGTTGACGGGCGGTGTGTGTCTGGCCGCTGTGTCTGGCTGTGTTGACGGGCGGTGTGTGTCTGGCCGCTGTGTCTGGCTGTGTTGACGGACGGTGTGTGTCTGGCCGCTGTGTCTGGCTGTGTTGACGGGCGGTGTGTGTCTGGCCGCTGTGTCTGGCTGTGTTGACGGGCGGTGTGTGTCTGGCCGCTGTGTCTGGCTGTGTTGACGGACGGTGTGTGTCTGGCCGCTGTGTCTGGCTTGTTGACGGGCGGTGTGTGTCTGGCCGCTGTGTCTGGCTGTGTTGACGGGCGGTGTGTGTCTGGCCGCTGTGTCTGGCTGTGTTGACGGGCGGTGTGTGTCTGGCCACTGTGTCTGGCTGTGTTGACGGGCGGTGTGTGTCTGGCCGCTGTGTCTGGCTGTGTTGACGGGCGGTGTGTATCTGGCCGCTGTGTCTGGCTGTGTTGACGGGCGGTGTGTGTCTGGCCGCTGTGTCTGGCTGTGTTGACGGGCGGTGTGTGTCTGGCCGCTGTGTCTGGCTGTGTTGACGGGCGGTGTGTGTCTGGCCGCTGTGTCTGGCTTGTTGACGGGCGGTGTGTGTCTGGCCGCTGTGTCTGGCTGTGTTGACGGGCGGTGTGTGTCTTGCCGCTGTGTCTGGCTGTGTTGACGGGCGGTGTGTGTCTGGCCGCTGTGTCTGACTGTTGACGGGCGGTGTGTGTTGCAGGACATCCTGATGAACTTTATCGTGAGTCACGCCACTCGGCGTCCTCCGATCAAGGTGACCCAGAGGAAGGCCTATAAGGAGACCACCGGCGGACAGATGAGGTGAGATATGTCACTCTCATACGGCCGTCACCTGCTGACGTGTGACGTCATACCGTCTCCCGCCCGATGTGACGTCACTCAGCCGTGGTGAGTATCAGCTCTCTTACAGACAATGTGATGTCACGTCCGTCACGAGGTCCAGTAACGGGGCCAGGTGCAGAGTGAGGTCAGTGCCCCGCGCAGCTGCGTCCCGGCCGCCTCCGTCGGACGCCCTCCTGTGGCAAAACTCGTGTGACTAACGCCAGACGGTCAGCTTAGTGTCCTAGAATTGGAAAATTTGTGTGGAGAATGACACCCTGTTGAGAATAATTTTCCACTCCTTTTCCCCTACTTTCATGAGAATATTCCACCCTAGTAAAAGTTCCACCAAACAAATCCAACCACTAATGTTTGCCCTCAGATTTCCCTCCACTGGAAATAAAGTTCAAGAAAGAAAAAATAAAAGAAGTTGAGTATAACTTATTCAGTTACTACTGTGAATTTTGCCTTCCATATGGTCTTTTTCCGCTCAAAATTGTGTGCAATATGGTCCTTTTAGGTTGAATTTTCCACTAATTATGGTCTTTTTATAGTTTTTAAGGAATATTTTTCACTCCGCACCCTAACTCAAAACCAATCCTAGCTGCCTGGGTCAACTGGGTTCGAGCCAAGGCTAACAGCTGTGTTTGTCCTGAAACGAGTGTGATTGTTACCATCATTTAAGCTCTTCAAATTGATGTGGTTTCCGATTTTGCAATAGGACAGCTGGAATACAGTGCTTCGAATGATACCAGACTGTGCGACGGTTTAATCAAACACTCTTCTGGGTTTCTTTAGAGATAAAAAAAATCGACCCAGACGTCACAGTAATGTCGATCAGTGTGTATTTTTCTCAATGGCGCTCATTGAGTGAATCTTGGCGGTAATACTTAAAGGGAGATAATCACCTTTTTATTTTGTTAGCAACAATTTATTTGGCTACCCTTATGGTGTTAACATGTTGTTATCTAAATTTAAGAATTAAATACAATTATTTCCTAATTTAAAGTTGGAAGTTTGGGAAAATAAATGATCGGTATTTTCCCTCCACTATTGGAAAGCGCAACAACGCTTTTGCATCAATCTTTTCAACGTTGTTGAATGGGCACTTGTTAACAAATCGCCGACACTAAATAGGCCGCCGTAGTTTAGCCTGGCACCGGCCGGCCGGTGCCAACCTAAACTGCCGATGTCAATGCACTTTTTTCTCTCAAATGATTGTTGATTGTTCATATTTTTTTGGGCACATATTCGGAAAGGATAGAGTGCAGGAAACATATTGCATACCTTCATGATAAATAGCAATGCGTAGGGAGGCTAATTTACTGAATTCGTTACCAAGTACGTGCTGAGTACCGACCGTTATAAGCGTGGATCGCTTATCGGTAGGAAACTGCCAATATATTTCAGTAGGAATGTTTATATACAAAATGTGATGAATTTACATCATACTTTGGCCTCGTCTATCGATTTCAGGTGCTAACTCCATTTTTGTGGACAAAGGTGCTTATCTCCCTTTAACGTCAGCGCTTTAGCTGTTAGAACTCACAATCGGACTATACCAGGTCCGACTGCAGCGTCTCTAGCCCGCTCTAATCGTGTACCGTGTCCCGTGTGTCGTGTGTCGGTGTGTCCGCAGGCCTCCCTGGAGTGACCACTGGTTCAGCGTCTCTGGCCCGTTCTGACCGTACCGTGTCCCGTGTGTGTCCGCAGACCTCCCTGGAGTGACCTGGAGTGCCACTGGTTCAGCGTCTCTGGCCCGCTCTGACCGTACCGTGTCCCGTGTGTGTCCGCAGACCTCCCTGGAGTGACCTGGAGTGACCACTGGTTCAGCGTCTCTGGCCCGCTCTGACCGTACCGTGTCCCGTGTGTGTCCGCAGACCTCCCTGGAGTGACCTGGAGTGCCACTGGTTCAGCGTCTCTGGCCCGCTCTGACCGTACCGTGTCCCGTGTGTGTCCGCAGACCTCCCTGGAGTGACCTGGAGTGACCACTGGTTCAGCGTCTCTGGCCCGCTCTGACCGTACCGTGTCCCGTGTGTCCGCAGGCCTCCCTGGAGTGACCACTGGTTCAGCGTCTCTGGCCCGCTCTGACCGTACCGTGTCCCGTGTGTGTCCGCAGACCTCCCTGGAGTGACCACTGGTTCAGCGTCTCTGGCCCGCTCTGACCGTACCGTGTCCCGTGTGTGTCCGCAGGCCTCCCTGGAGTGACCTGGAGTGTCCCGTGTGTGTCCGCAGACCTCCCTGGAGTGACCACTGGTTCAGCGTCTCTGACCCGCTCTGACCGTACCGTGTCCCGTGTGTGTCCGCCGGCCTCCCTGGAGTGACCTGGAGTGCCACTGGTTCAGCGTCTCTGGCCCGCTCTGACCGTACCGTGTCCCGTGTGTGTCCGCAGACCTCCCTGGAGTGACCTGGAGTGTCCCGTGTGTGTCCGCAGACCTCCCTGGAGTGACCACTGGTTCAGCGTCTCTGGCCCGCTCTGACCGTACCGTGTCCCGTGTGTGTCCGCAGGCCTCCCTGGAGTGACCTGGAGTGCCACTGGTTCAGCGTCTCTGGCCCGCTCTGACCGTACCGTGTCCCGTGTGTGTCCGCAGGCCTCCCTGGAGTGACCAGGAGTGACCACTGGTTCAGCGTCTCTGGCCCGCTCTGACCGTACCGTGTCCCGTGTGTGTCCGCAGACCTCCCTGGAGTGACCAGGAGTGACCACTGGTTCAGCGTCTCTGGCCCGCTCTGACCGTACCGTGTCCCGTGTGTGTCCGCAGGCCTCCCTGGAGTGACCTGGAGTGCCACTGGTTCAGCGTCTCTGGCCCGCTCTGACCGTACCGTGTCCCGTGTGTGTCCGCAGGCCTCCCTGGAGTGACCACTGGTTCAGCGTCTCTGGCCCGCTCTGACCGTACCGTGTCCCGTGTGTGTCCGCAGACCTCCCTGGAGTGACCACTGGTTCAGCGTCTCTGGCCCGCTCTGACCGTACCGTGTCCCGTGTGTGTCCGCAGGCCTCCCTGGAGTGCCACTGGTTCAGCGTCTCTGGCCCGCTCTGACCGTACCGTGTCCCGGGTGTGTCCGCAGGCCTCCCTGGAGTGACCACTGGTTCAGCGTCTCTGGCCCGCTCTGACCGTACCGTGTCCCGTGTGTGTCCGCAGACCTCCCTGGAGTGACCTGGAGTGTCCCGTGTGTGTCCGCAGACCTCCCTGGAGTGACCACTGGTTCAGCGTCTCTGGCCCGCTCTGACCGTACCGTGTCCCGTGTGTGTCCGCAGGCCTCCCTGGAGTGCCACTGGTTCAGCGTCTCTGGCCCGCTCTGACCGTACCGTGTCCCGTGTGTGTCCGCAGGCCTCCCTGGAGTGACCTGGAGTGTCCCGTGTGTCCGCAGACCTCCCTGGAGTGACCTGGAGTGTCCCGTGTGTCCGCAGACCTCCCTGGAGTGACCTGGAGTGACCACTGGTTCAGCGTCTCTGGCCCGCTCTGACCGTACCGTGTCCCGTGTGTGTCCGCAGACCTCCCTGGAGTGACCTGGAGTGACCACTGGTTCAGCGTCTCTGGCCCGCTCTGACCGTACCGTGTCCCGTGTGTGTCCGCAGACCTCCCTGGAGTGACCTGGAGTGCCACTGGTTCAGCGTCTCTGGCCCGCTCTGACCGTACCGTGTCCCGTGTGTGTCCGCAGACCTCCCTGGAGTGACCTGGAGTGCCACTGGTTCAGCGTCTCTGGCCCGCTCTGACCGTACCGTGTCCCGTGTGTGTCCCCAGACCTCCCTGGAGTGACCTGGAGTGTCCCGTGTGTCCGCAGACCTCCCTGGAGTGCCACTGGTTCAGCGTCTCTGGCCCGCTCTGACCGTACCGTGTCCCGTGTGTGTCCGCAGACCTCCCTGGAGTGACCACTGGTTCAGCGTCTCTGGCCCGCTCTGACCGTACCGTGTCCCGTGTGTCCGCAGACCTCCCTGGAGTGACCTGGAGTGTCCCGTGTGTGTCCGCAGACCTCCCTGGAGTGACCTGGAGTGTCCCGTGTGTCCGCAGACCTCCCTGGAGTGACCTGGAGTGTCCCGTGTGTCCGCAGACCTCCCTGGAGTGCCACTGGTTCAGCGTCTCTGGCCCGCTCTGACCGTACCGTGTCCCGTGTGTGTCCGCAGACCTCCCTGGAGTGACCTGGGGTGTCCCGTGTGTGTCCGCAGACCTCCCTGGAGTGACCAGGAGTGTCCCGTGTGTCCGCAGGCCTCCCTGGAGTGACCTGGAGTGTCCCGTGTGTGTCCGCAGACCTCCCTGGAGTGACCTGGAGTGTCCCGTGTGTGTCCGCAGACCTCCCTGGAGTGACCAGGAGCACTTCATGCAGCGCCACTCGTGTCTGAACACGTTCGCGGCTGTGTTCGGCTACATGCCCCTGCTGCGCTCGTCGGCCAGACTGGACCCCGTGCTGTACCGCGATCCAGTGGCCGTCTGGAGAAAACGCTACAGCCAACTGGAAGTGGTCAACGCGGCCTGACAGAGGCCGGGTCAACGCGTCCTGACAGAGGCCGGGTCAACGCGGCCTGACAGAGGCCGGGTCAACGCGGCCTGACAGAGGCCGGGTCAACGCGTCCTGACAGAGGCCGGGTCAACGCGCCCTGCCAGAGGCCGGGTCAACGCTTGACCCGTCCTGCCAGAGGCCGGGTCAACGCGTCCTGACAGAGGCCGGGTTAACGCGCCCTGACAAATGCGCCCTGACAGAGGCCAGATCAACGCGCCCTGACAGAGGCCGGGTCAACACGTCCTGGCAGAGGCCAGGTGAACGCGCCATGACAGAGGCTACGTCAACGCGCCATGACAGAAGCCGGGTCAACGCACCCTGACAGAGGCCGGGTCAACGCGCCCTGACAGAGGCCGGGTCAACGCGTCCTGACAGAGGCCGGGTCAACGCGCCCTGACAGAGGCCGGGTCAACACGTCCTGATAGAGGCCGGGACAACGCGTCCTGACAGAGGCCGGGTCAACGCGCCCTGACAGAGGCCGGGTCAACGCGTCCTGACAGAGGCCGGGTCAACGCGCGCTGACTGAGGCCGGGTCAACGCGCCCTGACAGAGGCCGGGTCAACGCGCCCTGATAGAGGCCGGGTTAACGCGCCCTGACAGAGGCCGGGTCATCGCGCCCTGACAGAGGCCGGGTCAACGCACCCTGATAAAGGCTACGTCAACGCGCCATGACAGAGGCCGGGCCAACGCGTCCTGACAGAGGCCGGGTCAACACGTCCTGATAGAGGCCGGGTTAACGCGCCCTGACAGAGGCCGGGTCATCGCGCCCTGACAGAGGCCGGGTCAACACGTCCTGACAGAGGCCGGGTGAACGCGCCATGACAGAGGCTACGTCAACGCGCCATGACAGAAGCCGGGTCAACGCACCCTGACAGAGGCCGGGTCAACGCGCCCTGACAGAGGCCGGGTCAACGCGTCCTGACAGAGGCCGGGTCAACACGTCCTGACAGAGGCCAGGTCAACGCGTCCTGACAGAGGCCAGGTCAACACGTCCTGACAGAGGCCAGGTCAACGCGTCCTGACAGATGCCGGGTCAACGCGCCCTGACAGAGGCCGGGTCAACACGTCCTGATAGAGGCCGGGACAACGCGTCCTGACAGAGGCCGGGTCAACGCGCCCTGACAGAGGCCGGGTCAACGCGCCCTGACAGAGGCCGGGTCAACGCGCGCTGACTGAGGCCGGGTCAACGCACCCTGACAGAGGCCGGGTCAACGCGCCCTGATAGAGGCTACTTCAACGCGCCATGACAGAGGCCGGGTTAACAGACCCTGACAGAGGCCGGGTCAACTCGTCCTGACAGAGGCCGGGTCAACACGTCCTGACAGAGGCCGGGTTAACGCGCCCTGACAGAGACCGGGTCATCGCGCCCTGACAGAGGCCGGGTCAACGCACCCTGATAAAGGCTACGTCAACGCGCCATGACAGAGGCCGGGCCAACGCGTCCTGACAGAGGCCGGGTCAACACGTCCTGACAGAGGCCGGGTTAACGCGCCCTGACAGAGGCCGGGTCATCGCGCCCTGACAGAGGCCGGGTCATCGCGCCCTGACAGAGGCCGGGTCAACGCACCCTGATAAAGGCTACGTCAACGCGCCATGACAGAGGCCGGGCCAACGCGTCCTGACAGAGGCCGGGTCAACGCGTCCTGACAGAGACCGGGTCTCCTTCCTTGGGTAGACGGCACCCGGACTGGAAGAGAAGACACGAAGTGACTAGAAATGTTGATATGACTTCGAAACGTTTCGACTGCATGCTGTGGAAAACAGCACGCGTGGTGTATGTATTTATGGAAAGCTTCATAGTGTGTCCCAGATCTGCGGGGTCGGGGACTGCTGGCTGGTTTCCACAGCGTGGATTCGAGTCTGTTTTCATCGTGTAGCCAGTTTCTGTCGTTGTTTTGTATTCATCGCTGCCGACCACACAAGAAGAGCAGCAGTATCTGGCTCAAAATCAAGGGAACATCTGAAATGTATGCCGCGAAAGACAACTCGTATGAGATTTTTGTCCGGAGGAATGTCTTCGAGCTCGTCAGTTCCAAGGGCTTTTGATGTGGACATGTGCGATATGTTGCTTTTTGCTGCATGTCTTGACCTGTTTCCGAAATGCCGTATCATTGTTTGGTGCTGTGCTGCCTATAGCCGCGGCGGGAGCCGGGTCTGAGGCCGGCTGGGCTCGAAATTCGCCGCCCCCGAGGGTGACAGTGTTGCCGAGATGTCCTCTCCGGCGGGCCCTGTTTGTATACTGTGTTTACTGTTCCGGTCGGCGTGCGGGCGGCTGGGGATCTATACTGTTCAGATTTGCCGGGGCTGAATCTGTTGATAATCGGGTGGGGAACACTGTGCCGGGCATGGCATTTTGATTTATCGTAGGCGCCGTTTTTTGGCGCCGAGTAGACACCCACCGTATCGAGCCTGGAATGTGATGGGATCGTGTCGCGTGCCATATCGTGCTGGAGGAGCCATATCAGGCCGCCGGGGGTGGGGTGGGGGGGGGGGGGGGGGGCTGGTCGCTGGAGCGTCCTGTTGGTGCCGCAGACTGGAGAGTGGTCCCGGTGCAATCCAAACTCACCGACTCGTGCGGCGGCCGACCAGAGATTTCTCCAGTTTCGGGGATGCTCAATGGTGTATCGACAGGTGTATCAGTCGCCAGCGTCGTTGAGCTCGAGAGCGCGTGTTGTGAAGTGATAATCCTTTGTTGATGTGATCGCTGGTCCCCTCTTCCCGTCGCCGTCTTCCTTCCCGCTGATCCCGCCGCGCAGTATTGTTTACTCTAAACTGCCACCCAATCCGCGGGCAACGCCCTCTACCATCGGGGAAAGGCGACCTTCTCTGGACAACACCGTGAGAATGCCCGGAGTGACTGATTTGTCCGGCTAGTCGATACGTTTCCGCCATGTTCAGCTGGCCTCAGTCAGGTTTGTGTCGCTGCCGGTACTGTGGACATCAGCTGCCGTGCTGAGTGTATGTGTGTGCCGTGTGTGTCGTGCGGCGCAGCGTGATCGTCTGTGTGTCGTGCGGCGCAGCGTGATCGTTTGTGTGCGTGTATGTGTGTGTGTGTGTGTGTGCGCGTGTGTGTGTATGTGTGTGCGTGCGTGCGTGCGTGCGTGCGTGCGTGCGTGCGCGCGCCTGTATGCGTGTAGACGGCGACTGGGTGGTAGCGGCGCACCAGCCGACTCCCGCCGTCCCGGGCGCGGTCCCTGTCAGGTCGAGGAGGGAGGAGGGAAGGCCGATGGGCCCCGTCCGGCTCGCCCGGTCCGCCAAGTGGTGCTGGCCGGACAGACTCGGAGATTACGTCACGAGACCGGGGTTTTACACAGTGGAGCGAGTCGCCAGAGCTTCTGTATGCGATGTACTGTGCGCAGCCTGCGTGACACGCTAGCGCCGTGTTTTGAAGGCGATCCGGTGATTGTACGCGTCAGAGCTGCTATGAGGTCAGTGAACGTCACAATTTACAAACTCACCATGATGATGACCAATCATTCCTGGACTAATAAATTAGTTCTTTACTACCCGCTGTTTCTTATGTGCGATGTTGTGACTTTAAACAATCATCCGACTTGCTGTTACGAACGCCGAATCGGTCTAAACTATAGAGGTATCCGAATGGAAGCACCAGGCGGAACGCTCTCCTGCTCCAGACACAGTACGGGTAATAGGCCAGGACGAATCTGACACCGTTCAGTTCATATATTGGCGAATCATTCCACGTTGTGGTTTAGTGTTTGATCCGTTTAAAAAACACCGTCAAGATGAGTACATAGAGGCATACACATTACACATACATCGGTCAAGGACGCTAGAGACTTCTCCCGTCACATACTCGGGAAGGCGCTATGTGAGATAGTTCGAGGAGAATGACGTCGCATTTTTGATGAGGCTTTTACTGCCCATGTGCGATCGTCCATATTCTACTTAATAACATCTCCAGAACGATTTTCTATTCATGGTGCACTACCATCATGATGGAGATCAATGGACATATTCACACACCATGACAAAGAAAGCGCATAGCAATAACAACCTCCCACCAACCACGAATAGTGAGAGGAACACAGACACAACCACACACTCGTCGGCGCCCCGGAGGGTGCAGAGGGCCGGCCCCAGGTTACCCCACACTGAGGACACGTCGGTCGCCCGAGGTAAGCCCCATCTGCGGCCGGCGGTACAGCTCCAACCGCGCCATAGGTGCAGACGGATGGCCAATTCCAATGGCTCGCCGCCGACCGGTCCGGCGGACAGCGCCCATGCGGTGACCGGGCCTCGTGACAGCGCCCCTGCAGTGACCGGGCCTCGTGACAGCGCCCCTGCGGTGACCGGGCCTCGTGACAGCGCCCCTGCGGTGACCGGGCCTCGTGACAGCGCCCATGCGGTGACCGGGCCTCGTGACAGCGCCCCTGCAGTGACCGGGCCTCGTGACAGCGCCCCTGCGGTGACCGGGCCTCGTGACAGCGCCCCTGCGGTGACAGTGCCCCTGCGGTGACCGGGCCTCGTGACAGCGCCCCTGCGGTGACCGGGCCTCGTGACAGCGCCCCTGCGGTGATCGGGCCTAGTGACAGCGCCCCTGCGGTGACCGGGCCTCGTGACAGCGCCCCTGCGGTGACCGGGCCTCGTGACAGCGCCCCTGCGGTGACAGTGCCCCTGCGGTGACCGGGCCTCGTGACAGCGCCCCTGCGGTGACCGGGCCTCGTGACAGCGCCCCTGCGGTGATCGGGCCTAGTGACAGCGCCCCTGCGGTGACCGGGCCTCGTGACAGCGCCCCTGCGGTGACCGGGCCTCGTGACAGCGACAGCAGGTGATTATTCCACAGACGGCACACCGTGGTTATGAGGGGATGTCGATTCAAATCAGAGCATTGGACACGATTGGAATTGGCACACAAACGAAACTAGACGCGGTAGGTAACATCACCACAGAAATGCACTACATGGACATTCCGATGAGTACCATTATCACAGTGAATATACCCCCACATAATCGCGCGTAGTAATCGCACCAGACCTAGCGACGACAATATAATGTTTCTAATCAAACGGAGCACATCATTTCTCACTCTTCTTCAGTTGGCAGTGTTACATTGGTGCTACCTCAGCAACACGATTGTTTACGATGACTTAACTCTGTCCAGGGACACCTGAGCAGATATATGGAAGTAAATCACAGAATATAAACTAGGTTTTGAGTGTCCAAGCTGAATCCCCTCTGCTAATCCTCAGATTCGGACTCAAATTATACGAAAGTTGTCTTATATTGACTTTCAGTAAATCATTCACACGGGCACCGAATCACTACCATACAGTCTCAGTCGTCCCCGGCTCGGACCACGGGTGAGGGCTGCACGTCGCCCCTGTCCGACTGACGACCGCAGTCGCCGCAGCGCACCGTGTCTCCGCCGCCGGCCGCCAGGAGGCAGTAGTAGCAGGCCAGGTGGCAGCACTGCAGCACGTGCGGCAGCACCGGCGTCTCGCGGCACCATGCGCACCGCGACCGGACGGTGAACGGGGGCGGCTGGACGGCCGCCGAGCCGGACCGCGCCGGCAGCAGCCGCACCAGCTGGCCGCGCAGCTGACGGAAGTCGATCAGCGGCAGGACGCACACCAGCAGCTCCTGTGGGTGAGGAGGACGCACATCAGCAGCTCCTGTGGGTGAGGAGGACGCACACCAGCAGCTCCTGTGGGTGAGGAGGACGCACATCAGCAGCTCCTGTGGGTGAGGAGGACGCACACCAGCAGCTCCTGTGGGTGAGGACGCACACCAGCAGCTCCTGTGGGTGAGGACGCACACCAGCAGCTCATGGGTGAGGACATACATCAGCAGATCCTGCGGGAGGACGCATATCAGCAGCTCCTGTGGGTGAGGAGGACGCACATCAGCAGCTCCTGCGGGAGGACGCACATCAGTAGCTCCTGAGGGAGGACGCACATCATCAGCTCCTGTGGGAGGAGGACGCACACCAGCAGCTCATGTGGGAGGAGGACGCACATCAGAAGCTCCTGTGGGAGGAGGACGCACATCAGCAGCTCCTGTGGGGAGGAGAACGCACACCAGCAGCTCCTGTAGGAGGAGGACGCACATCAGGGGCTCCTGCGTTGAGGACGAGGATGAGCCGGGTTTTAGGACACACCGATTGTTGAGGTCACTTGGCGTCCAAGGAGAGGAGGACGCTTATAAGAAGCTCCTCAGGTGCATGGCGCACCTCAGCTAGTTTTGAAGGCAGGAGGATCACCATCTCGATATAAGGATGATCCGATACGACGCGCACAGCTCGGTCGGTGGGCAGACATATCTAGTTGAAGCAGTGTTGCTTATCCAATATAGTCCGACGCCAGTCGGGTTCAGTAAGAACCGCCACAATTTGCCGCCATTTCTAGTTAGTTTGTTATCCCCACTTCACTTGTCTTTGCACATACTCATTAGCGCTTCGAAATATGTTAATGTTATTATCAATAGCCTTTGCAATGAGCATGGGAACCAACTTGAATCGGGAACATCTAGAAAAACACACAGACCCTTGCTCCTTGGCAAGCACTTCTGTACAACATTTGGTTCGGTTTGGGTTTTAGACCAAACACCGTACCCTCTTGGGACCAAAACACTAATTGGAATTCTTACCCTGTCCCGAGTGATATTGGATGCCGAATCGACATTTTCAGAGAGCCCCCCCCCCCCCCCTCGAACACATGGATAATCTGCAATCAGGCACAGTACCAGAAACGACGCAGGAATTGATTGATTTCAGATTCCCGCTATGATTGCTGTTCTGGTCTGGGCCTCGCCTGCCACCCCGTACCGGTTCGAACCGGTCCGGCGTGACCGGGCACCGGGTCACCCCGGCCGGTCACGCGATGTATGCTTACTGTGATTGGTCGGTGGCTATGGGGTGAGGGGATGTGCGGTGTTGACCGGTGAGGAGGGTTAGTTTGGTTTCGGCCCGCGTCGGCAATACAGTGCCCTGTGCTCAGCCGCCTTGTGAACTCGACATGGCGCAACCTGCATCTACTGACCTACCATTGTGACTACGTCACAGGCACCCGGCTAGTCGCATCTGCATCTGCATGCATCTGCATCTGCATGCCGTATAACCTGCGTTCCAGCTCCAAAATGGACAGCGACTCGGCCGACCAGGACAAGAGCGGCTCGGCGCCGCCGTGGCTCGCTCAGCTACAGCTACAGCTACAACAGCAGCTCCAGCAGCAGCATGAACATCACCAGCGAGACATGGAACTCCTCCGCAAGGAGCTACAAGAGCAACGTCTGCCGGCTCCGACTTCCGATGAGAAACCGACGCCTGCAGCGATGGAGCCAGGAGCTCTCGCTGGGTCAACGAGGCCTGCATACAGCGACGCGGAGCCCGTGACCTCGGCTGCTGAAGCGCACACTGCAGAGATCTGCAGAACTTCCCCGGCACTCGGAGAAATCAGTATCCCGACTTCACATGGATCGGCGCCGGCATCGTCTACCGCTGTCGGTCCTGCCACACCTTCAGCACTTGCACGACCTCAATCGGACAACACGGCTAGGCGTCCGCCAGCAGCACCCCCGGTGAAGTTGTCATCTTCTGCCACTCTACGTGAGTTTCGCCTCTGGAGATCGTCCTGGAACGATTACTACCGTCTCGGCAACATTTACACACTCAGTCAGGCGGACCAGCTCGCCTACCTGCGAATGTACTTCACTGAGGACATGCGTGCTGCCAGCTTGCACGCTGTCGGCATCTGTCCGCACTTAGACAACGTCGATTCTTCACTGGACAAGATCGAGCGATATCTTCGTCTTCAGCACAACGTCGCCATCGACCGCGTCAAATTCGAAGAACGTCGACAGGAGGAAGGCGAATCCTTCGACTCGTTCCTGATCGCGATCAAGGAGATGGCAGCTGATGCCGAGCTGTGCCCTTCCTGCCTCGACCAGCGAGTCACCACGCGGATCATGTCGGGGACTCGTGACAAAGAGACCCGCCGAAAGCTACTGGCGCTTCGGCCGTTCCCGACACTGGTACACGCCATCGACATATGTCGATCCGAGGAGACGTCACGGGCAAACAACGAGATACTCCAAGATATCAACCAGGGTCACCACAACGTCTTCCATATATCACGTCAGGACCAGCGGCGCCCATCACGAGGCCAGCCATGTGACGGCTGCGGTCGCACCGGCCATCCCAGGAAGGCCTGCCCTGCTGCAGGCCAGACCTGCTACTCCTGTGGCATCAAGGGCCACCTGGCGACAGTATGCCGCAAACGACAACCATCTCAGCAACCATCAGAAACTCAGCGGTCCCGCAGCCGACATCGGTACCCGTACTACCAGGCCTCTGTGCCACAGGTCGTCATCGTCGGCAGTCTGGACAGTCACCACCAGGCACCGAAGATTGCCGTCCAACTCAACCACACCTCCGGGTCCCTCCTCGGCACCGTTGACGCCACGCCCGACTCCGGCGCCGAGATCACAGTGATGAGCGCGGAGACAGCACGCTGGCTCGGAGTACGCAGGGAGGATTTGTCGCCACCACCGAGCATCGAGATCTCCGCTGCCAATGGTCAGGCCATGCACTGCATCGGCACCTTTAAGGTCACCATTAGCCTTCAGGGCAGAGCTACTGAGGACACCGTGTACGTCTTCACAGAGTCCCGTGGGATGCTCCTGGCATGGTACACGGCTAAGAAGCTGGATATACTCCCAGCCCACTACCCCCAGCCTGCTACGACGCAGCCGCCCGCCAATCAGCGAGTCATGTCGACCAGGGCGTCCAGAGCACACAGTGTGTCTTCATTCCACTCAACGACTGACGTCCTACAGCAAAGGAAACTCCGCCAAGAACTCCTCCGAGACTACAGCGATGTCTTCACGTCAGACAACAAAGACTCACTCCAGCCGATGGCGGGCTCGCCCATGGTCATCCACGTCGCTGAGGACGCCACGCCATTTGCGGTCCGCACGGCAAGCCAAGTTCCCTACGCCTGGAGGGACGAGGTCAAGGCACAGCTTGACGAGATGGTGCGACAGGGCATCATCGCACCGCTTGGTGCGGAACCTGCGGACTGGTGTCACCCTCTGGTGCTTGTGGCCAAGGCCTCGGGTGTCCGCATCTGCATCGACCTCACCAAGTTGAACAAGTTCGTCAAGCGGCCGCTCCATCCACTCATCACTCCTCGAGAAGCCGTCTCGCACGTTCCTACTGGGGCCAAGTACTTCTCAACCCTGGACGCGAAATCTGGATACTGGCACTCTGCACCTCGACAGCCAGCACTTAACGACCTTCATGACTCCTTGGGGCCGCTTCAAGTTTCTGCGGGCTCCCATGGGCCTGGTCTCGACTGGAGACGAGTACTGCCGGCGAGGGGACCTCGCACTACAGGGGCTGGACAACTTCACCAAGGTCGTCGACGACATCCTGGTGTACAGCGAAACCCTGGAAGAGCATGAACGTCATCTCCGAGCTCTTCTCGACCGCTGTCGTGAGCACGGCATCACTCTCAACGAGAAGAAGTTCCACTGCGCTGCAAAGGAAGCGTCCTACTGTGGGTTCAGCGTCTCCTCTGCCGGGAAGCAAGTTCACCACGATAAGGTGGCCGCCATCGCTGAGTTTCCGCCACCCACAAACCTCACGGGGCTGAGATCCTTCATGGGCCTCGTCCAGCAGCTCGGCGACTTCTCCACAGACATCTCATCTGCCGCCGACTCTCTGCGTGGTCTTCTGAAGCCCAGCAACAGCTTCAGCTGGACTCCAGATCATCAAGCCGCCTTCGATGCCGTCAAAGCCGCGTTGTCATCACCGCCCGTGCTGGCACACTTCGATCCGTCTCTGCCAACGATGCTGCAGACCGACGCTGCCAGACTGAAGGGCCTGGGATATGCTCTACTGCAGCGACATGGAGATCGCTGGCGCCTGGTACAATGCGGATCCAGGTTCCTCTCTGACACGGAGTCGCTGTACGCGATGGTGGAGCTGGAGCTCCTTGCAGTCGTCTGGGCACTGAAGAAGTGTCGCATCTTCCTGCAAGGACTACCACACTTCGACGTCCTCGTGGATCATCGTCCACTCCTGCCGATATTGAACGAGTTTACCTTGGACGCCATCGAAAACGCACGTCTGCAAAGACTGAAAGAGAAGACATCCCTCTTCAACTTCACCACCAAATGGATAAGAGGGAAAGAACACGTGATCCCAGATGCGCTCTCCCGTGCCCCTGTCAGCGAGCCGACGGCCGAAGATGATCAGCTGGTCCAGGCTGTAGAGTGCCACGTCCAACAAGTGTCACTCATCACCATCCGGGAGATCGCCGCTCGACAGGACGATCCACACCTGCCAGACCCGCGCCTGGAGGAACTCCGCGAAGTCGCCGGGTCCGACAGCGACTATCAGCTTCTACTGAAGGCGGTCACCGAGGGTTTCCCCGTCTCCAAGGAGCTGCTTCCTCACCCTCTCCTTCCTTTCTGGAGTGTTCACCACGAGCTATCTGCGCACAACGGCCTGATCCTCAAGGGGTGTCGTATCGTGATCCCCACAGCGTCACGGAGGGTCACTCTCGACGCCCTTCACGACTCTCATCAAGGAATAGACAGAACCAAACGCCGAGCTCGTCAAACCGTTTGGTGGCCAGGAATCAACAGCGACATCATCAACACCGTCAGTTCCTGCAACGCCTGCCAGGAGCGCCGAGCCAGCCTGCCACAAGAGCCGATGGCGAGTGAATCACCGCCATCTCGGATCTTCGAGGATATGTCGTCCGACATCTTCACCCTCGCCGGAAGGGACTGCCTAGTCTGCGTGGACAGACTTTCCAACTGGCCAGTGATCTTCCAGTTCCCGCGCGGGGACACCACCAGTCGACAGGTCATCCAGTCTCTCCGAGAAGTGTTCGTCACGCTCGGTGTCCCAGTGCGGCTACGGACAGATGGAGGCCCTCAGTACAAGAGCCGAGAAGTCGCCGTCTTCCTCAAGCGTTGGGGGGTGGCACACGTCTTCTCCACACCGTACTACGCCCAGTCTAACGGACACGCTGAAGCAGCTGTGAAGACGGTTAAACACCTCCTCGCCAAGACCACCACTAACGGCTCCATAGACGACGAGCGGCTGCACCGCGGGCTTCTCGAGCTACGAAACACACCTGGCGCCAACGGCCGCTCCCCGGCTCAGATCGTCTTCGGCCATCCGATCCGTTCGTGGGTTCCAGCCCACCGGAACGCCTTCGCCTCCGAGTGGCAACAACGAGCCGACGAATGCGATGCCAAGGCTGCTCGGGACCGCCTACAGAGGGAGCAGCACTACAACGCCTCTGCACACACGCTGACACCGCTCAAGATCGGAGCTGACATCCGACTTCAAGACCCGGTCAGCAAGCGGTGGGACAAGGTAGGCGTCATCGTCGGCGTCGGATACAAGCGGGACTACCACGTCAAGCTGCCCAGCGGGCGGGTCCTGTGGAGGAACAGGCGCTTCCTCCGGCCCGCACACACGCCGTCTACAACTGACGGGTCGTCGTCGGCTGAGGACGACGAGTCTTCACATTCGGCCGACGCCGCCCCACAACGACGCGTACGGTTCCAGCTGCCCTCTTCGATCCTGAGGCGCAGCACACGGCAGCGGCGTGTTCCGGACAGGCTCGGCTGCCAAAACTAGAACTTCATGCGGAAGTTCCGTGGGGGAGGGAGATGTTCTGGTCTGGGCCTCGCCTGCCACCCCGTACCGGTTCGAACCGGTCCGGCGTGACCGGGCACCGGGTCGCCCCGGCCGGTCACGCGATGTATGCTTACCTGTGATTGGTCGGTGGCTATGGGGTGAGGGGATGTGCGGTGTTGACCGGTGAGGAGGGTCAGTTTGGTTTCGGCCCGCGTCGGCAATACAGTGTCCTGTGCTCAGCCGGCTTGTGAACTCGACAATTGCGTTTACAACCCTACCGAGCAAAGCAATATGTCCAGCCGTGTGAGGCAGAACGAACCCTCTCTTCTCCGTGTGCACGGTACATTGACACCCAGCCCTGTATATTGAGCCAGTGAGCCACGCAAGTCTGCACCACACTGTGGACACGTCACGGAAAGACGGCCGCCCTCTTTAGCCAGCGTGGGAACGCTGCGGGCTGCGGTCAGCGGCCTCAGCTCTCCCGCGGACTGACGGACGGCCCTGTAATCTACATATCTCCGCAGTCAGCCCCCACCGCGCCCCACCGCCACACTGCGCGCCGGCAGGGTACCCAATAACTGCCGGCTCACCCGACAGGGCTGCGCTCCGCAGTCAGCCCCCCCCCCCCCCTACCACCGCCACACTGCGCGCCGGCAGGGTACCCAATAACTGCCGGCTCACATGACAGGGCTGCGCTCCGCAGTCTGCCCCCACTACCACCGCCACACTGCGCGCCGGCAGGGTACCCAATAACTGCCGGCTCACATGACAGGGCTGCGCTCCGCAGTCTTCCCCCCCCCCCCCCCTACCACCGCCACACTGCGCGCCGGCAGGGTACCCAATAACTGCCGGCTCACATGACAGGGCTCGGCCCGTTCGGACGTCTCTTTGCTCGCCCTCTAGCATCGGTGTAGCCCCCCCCCCCCTTCTGTACCGGCGCCGCAGTATTGACCCAGCTCATTGCTCCGCACCGGTCCATCATTTTCCCGGTCCGCCCCACTCCGGCACAGCCACACTACAATCAGAGTCGGCGTGGCGCGCCCGCCACTGGACTCAACAATCGGACTCTAACGGCCGACCTACACGACAGCCAGGCGGCTGTGAGTGTGGCGCACAGGGCTGCGAGTGTGGCGCACAGGGCTGCGAGTGTGGCGCACAGGGCTCGAGCGCTGGCCGACGGCCAGTCTCGGCTCGGCTCGGCTCGGCTCCAGCCAGAGGACAGGAGCCTGGGCCTAGAAGGGCTATAGGACCTAGGACGTCTGGGCCTAGGAGGGCTATGGGCCGTCCTAGGCCCTGGAGAGGGGGCAGTCCTAGGCCCAGGACAGAAGTCTGGGCCTAGGAGGGCTATGAGCCGTCCTAGGCCCTGGAGAGGGGGCAGTCCTAGGCCCAGAGGACATAAGTCTGGGCCTAGGAGGGCTATGAGCCGTCCTAGGCCCTTGGGAGGGTGCAGTCCTAGGCCCAGAGGACAGAAGTCTGGGCATAGGAGGGCTATGAGCCGTCCTAGGCACTGGAGAGGGGGCAGTCCTAGGCCCAGATGACAGAAGTCTGGGCCTAGGAGGGCTATGAGCCGTCCTAGGCCCAGGAGAGGGGGCAGTCCTAGGCCCACCAGAGGACAGAAGTCTGGGCCTAGGAGGGCTATGAGCCGTCCTAGGCCCTGGAGAGGGGGCAGTCCTAGGCCCAGAGGACAGAAGTCTGGGCCTAGGAGGGCTATGAGCCGTCCTAGGCCCTGGAGAGGGGGCAGTCCTAGGCCCAGAGGACAGAAGTCTGGGCCTAGGAGGGCTATGAGCCGTCCTAGGCCCTGGAGAGTGGCCAGTCCTAGGCCCAGAGGGCAGAAGTCTGGGCCTAGGAGGGCTATGAGCCGTCCTAGGCCCTGGAGAGTGGCCAGTCCTAGGCCCAGAGGGCAGAAGTCTGGGCCTAGGAGGGCTATGAGCCGTCCTAGGCCCTGGAGAGTGGCCAGTCCTAGGCCCAGAGGGCAGAAGTCTGGGCCTAGGAGGGCTATGAGCCGTCCTAGGCCCTGGAGAGTGGCCAGTCCTAGGCCCAGAGGGCAGCAGTCTGGGCCTAGGAGGGCTATGAGCCGTCCTAGGCACTGGAGAGTGGCCAGTCCTAGGCCCAGAGGGCAGAAGTCTGGGCCTAGGAGGGCTATGAGCCGTCCTAGGCCCTGGAGAGTGGGCAGTCCTAGGCCCAGAGGGCAGAAGTCTGGGCCTAGGAGGGCTATGAGCCGTCCTAGGCCCTGGAGAGGGGGCAGTCCTAGGCCCAGAGGACAGAAGTCTGGGCCTAGGAGGGCTATGAGCCGTCCTAGGCCCTGGAGAGGGGGCAGTCCTAGGCCCAGAGGGCAGAAGTCTGGGCCTAGGAGGGCTATGAGCCGTCCTAGGCACTGGAGAGTGGCCAGTCCTAGGCCCAGAGGGCAGAAGTCTGGGCCTAGGAGGGCTATGAGCCGTCCTAGGCCCTGGAGAGTGGGCAGTCCTAGGCCCAGAGGGCAGAAGTCTGGGCCTAGGAGGGCTATGAGCCGTCCTAGGCCCTGGAGAGGGGGCAGTCCTAGGCCCAGAGGACAGAAGTCTGGGCCTAGGAGGGCTATGAGCCGTCCTAGGCCCTGGAGAGGGGGCAGTCCTAGGCCCAGAGGGCAGAAGTCTGGGCCTAGGAGGGCTATGAGCCGTCCTAGGCCCTGGAGAGGGGGCAGTCCTAGGCCCACCAGAGGACAGAAGTCTGGGCCTAGGAGGGCTATGAGCCGTCCTAGGCCCTGGAGAGTGGCCAGTCCTAGGCCCAGGACAGAAGTCTGGGCCTAGGACGGCTATGCGCCGTCCTAGGCCCTGGAGAGTGGGCAGTCCTAGGCCCAGAGGGCAGAAGTCTGGGCCTAGGAGGGCTATGAGCCGTCCTAGGCCCTGGAGAGTGGGCAGTCCTAGGCCCAGAGGGCAGAAGTCTGGGCCTAGGAGGGCTATGAGCCGTCCTAGGCCCAGAGGACAGAAGTCTGGGCCTAGGAGGGCTATGAGCCGTCCTAGGCCCTGGAGAGTGGCCAGTCCTAGGCCCAGAGGACAGAAGTCTGGGCCTAGGAGGGCTATGCGCCGTCCTAGGCCCTGGAGAGTGGCCAGTCCTAGGCCCAGAGGACAGAAGTCTGGGCCTAGGAGGGCTATGAGCCGTCCTAGGCCCTGGAGAGTGGCCAGTCCTAGGCCCAGAGGACAGAAGTCTGGGCCTAGGAGGGCTATGCGCCGTCCTAGGCCCTGGAGAGTGGCCAGTCCTAGGCCCAGAGGACAGAAGTCTGGGCCTAGGAGGGCTATGAGCCGTCCTAGGCCCTGGAGAGTGGGCAGTCCTAGGCCCAGAGGACAGAAGTCTGGGCCTAGGAGGGCTATGAGCCGTAAGGAACAGAACGCCGCTCCGGTCACGGCCCAGAGGGCAGAAGTCTGGGCCTAGGAGGGCTATGAGCCGTCCTAGGCCCAGAGGACAGAAGTCTGGGCCTAGGAGGGCTATGAGCCGTCCTAGGCCCAGAGGACAGAAGTCTGGGCCTAGGAGGGCTATGAGCCGTCCTAGGCCCAGAGGACAGAAGTCTGGGCCTAGGAGGGCTATGAGCCGTCCTAGGCCCAGAGGACAGAAGTCTGGGCCTAGGACGGCTATGAGCCGTCCTAGGCCCAGAGGACAGAAGTCTGGGCCTAGGAGGGCTATGAGCCGTCCTAGGCCCAGAGGACAGAAGTCTGGGCCTAGGAGGGCTATGAGCCGTCCTAGGCCCAGAGGACAGAAGTCTGGGCCTAGGAGGGCTATGAGCCGTCCTAGGCCCAGAGGACAGAAGTCTGGGCCTAGGACGGCTATGAGCCGTCCTAGGCCCACCAGAGGACAGAAGTCTGGGCCTAGGAGGGCTATGAGCCGTCCTAGGCCCAGAGGACAGAAGTCTGGGCCTAGGACGGCTATGAGCCGTCCTAGGCCCACCAGAGGACAGAAGTCTGGGCCTAGGAGGGCTATGAGCCGTCCTAGGCCCAGAGGACAGAAGTCTGGGCCTAGGAGGGCTATGAGCCGTCCTAGGCCCAGAGGACAGAAGTCTGGGCCTAGGAGGGCTATGAGCCGTCCTAGGCCCAGAGGACAGAAGTCTGGGCCTAGGAGGGCTATGAGCCGTCCTAGGCCCAGAGGGCAGAAGTCTGGGCCTAGGAGGACAGAAGTCTGGGCCTAGGAGGGCTATGAGCCGTCCTAGGCCCAGAGGGCAGAAGTCTGGGCCTAGGAGGACAGAAGTCTGGGCCTAGGAGGGCTATGAGCCGTCCTAGGCCCAGAGGACAGAAGTCTGGGCCTAGGAGGGCTATGAGCCGTCCTAGGCCCAGAGGACAGAAGTCTGGGCCTAGGAGGGCTATGAGCAGTCCTAGGCCCAGAGGACAGAAGTCTGGGCCTAGGACGGCTATGAGCCGTCCTAGGCCCACCATAGGACAGAAGTCTGGGCCTAGGAGGGCTATGAGCCGTCCTAGGCCCAGAGGACAGAAGTCTGGGCCTAGGAGGGCTATGAGCCGTCCTAGGCCCAGAGGACAGAAGTCTGGGCCTAGGAGGGCTATGAGCCGTCCTAGGCCCAGAGGGCAGAAGTCTGGGCCTAGGAGGACAGAAGTCTGGGCCTAGGAGGGCTATGAGCCGTCCTAGGCCCAGAGGGCAGAAGTCTGGGCCTAGGAGGACAGAAGTCTGGGCCTAGGAGGACAGAAGTCTGGGCCTAGGAGGGCTATGAGCCGTCCTAGGCCCAGAGGACAGAAGTCTGGGCCTAGGAGGGCTATGAGCCGTCCTAGGCCCAGAGGACAGAAGTCTGGGCCTAGGAGGGCTATGAGCCGTCCTAGGCCCAGAGGACAGAAGTCTGGGCCTAGGAGGGCTATGAGCCGTCCTAGGCCCAGAGGACAGAAGTCTGGGCCTAGGAGGGCTATGAGCAGTCCTAGGCCCAGAGGACAGAAGTCTGGGCCTAGGACGGCTATGAGCCGTCCTAGGCCCACCATAGGACAGAAGTCTGGGCCTAGGAGGACAGAAGTCTGGGCCTAGGAGGGCTATGAGCCGTCCTAGGCCCAGAGGACAGAAGTCTGGGCCTAGGAGGACAGAAGTCTGGGCCTAGGAGGGCTATGAGCCGTCCTAGGCCCAGAGGACAGAAGTCTGGGCCTAGGAGGGCTATGAGCCGTCCTAGGCCCACCATAGGACAGAAGTCTGGGCCTAGGAGGGCTATGAGCCGTCCTAGGCCCAGAGGACAGAAGTCTGGGCCTAGGAGGACAGAAGTCTGGGCCTAGGAGGGCTATGAGCCGTAAGGAACAGAACGCCGCTCCTGTTCCGCTCCGGTCACGGATGGAGGAAACATGGATGGAAACCGCTGCACAGCTACAGACACGTTGAGTTCATGCTATTGAAAACAACACACAGAAGGTAATTACTTATTAACCCGCGACTTACTGGGGGGGGGGCTATTTTTTGCCCCCCCCCCTCCCGTTATTTTGCAATAACTCCTAAACGAACACCGGTATCGTCACTGAACTTGCAGTACATTCTCTCACATCAATTCTACCCATGTTGGCAAAAGTAAAAATATGAGGTTATGATAGGTCAACCGGGAATAACGTCAGAGTGACGTCATGTTCTTCGGTTTTTGTTGCAAAATAATGGTTTGCGGAAAACGCTGTCAAGGGTACGATGTTTGAGATAAACTCAACTGTATTAAATCAAATTACTGACAATAGACCGGGCTATCAAACTGATATCTCGGATTTGTGAGGTTTTTTTTTAATTCAAAATTTTGAGAAATCCAAATACATTTTTTTTTAACACAATTTTCAAGAAAAAATCAGAATTATCCAAAAACCGGAATATGTGATCGAGACTTATGCGGTGAATATGTGTACCAAATTTAACGTCTATATCTTCAAAAATGACTGAGTTATGACCTTTAAATGACAAAAATCGACCACTTCTCACAGCATTACTATGCATAAAAAAACGCATTCCATTTTTGCTTTTACTTCTATTTATATGGACCAAACAATGTTCTAAGGTCATTTTTCCGCGTTCTAGACGAAAAACAAACCCATAAACATGTGTTACAACGCCTAATGACCGTAATCTGCAGTTTGACCTCGTGACCTCAGATGACCTTGACTTGACCCAAGGTCATAAACAGCTTAGGGGGGGGGGGGAGGAGGGTGATTTCCGCCCCCCCCCCCTCAGGTTTTTCAAAGATAGCGAAAAAACGGCGGGGCGCAGCGCCGCCGGGTTTCGATACACCTGTTAGGACATCAATTGCGCACACTTCGAAAAAAATATCCTCGGGTCATCTCAGGTCAGGTCACCAGACCAGGTCAAGTGACCCCACCACCACAAATGTTTGCAGTTGTGCCAAAGCCAGAGTTTGTCACCGATCAGGTTGAAACTTACAGGATGTCATAAGGGCATCAGTACTTACAATTCGTATCTCTTGGAATTTTGATATCGGTGACCTAAGGTCAGGTCAATTTCGTAACCTCCCCATAATAAGTCAATGGGGAAATATACAAATGCTTCCTATTTCAAGGATATGCATGGTACTAGTCCAATTACTTCTGGATCATGTTATTATAGGATATTCTTGATGATCCATGTGTAAGTTTTGTTCAGTGACCCCTATTGGGTCATTTGAGGTCATGCGAGGTCACGATCACTTTTTTTATCAATAACTCTCGACATAATGAAGATAGAGAAGTAAAACGGACATCAATGTGTTTGTCTCGTCGAGACACGTCTTTCCATATGCAACATGCCCTACTTGGGTCACCACTTGACCTTGACCTTAGGTCAAATTGGTAAGTTGACTTAACCAGGGCACCATATATATCATTAAAAGCGCCTTGACAAGATAAACACAATGGCGTAAACAGTTTTCCGTTATCTGTGTTAGGTAAACAATTAATAGCAAAAACGATTTAGCAAAAAAAATGCATTTTTTTCTTTTTGACCTCTGGAGCTTCAAATATTGACCTGAGATCAAATCTGAGGCCACCTTAGCGATTACAAATTTCACTGGCTGGCGCTTGCTTTTTTCCGTTTGCTTCTAACTATCATCGTTTCTGAGATATATGGGAATTTCTGGAGCGATGTCCTAAAACAGGAAAAAACTGGAAATTTGACCTTTGATGACCTCTGGTGACCTCAATTTTGACCTGACTTAAAAAAAACACTGAACTACTTTCGATAGAACATGTATGAAGCTATCAAATGCCTTTTTCCGCTTCTCGCTACGTTGCGTAGTTTTCGAGATCTCAGGGGGGGGGGGGCGGAAATCACCCCCCCCCCCCCCCCTGCAGTTCGTGTTCGGCGCAAAGCCCCTGCAGTGCGCGGGTTAATGTCGTCGTCAAACAGGACTGCACCCTGCAGCGCCAATATGCCTGTATTTCTGCCTCCTAGGGACAGGATGCAGTCCATGAGTGACACAGCCCTGACCCAGTCTGTCAGTGACGTCATCAGGAATGTGATGTCATCACCGGGCGGCAGTCGGACGGCAATGGCTCTCTGGTCGCCCGGCCGCCGACTGCAGGTCGTCTATAAGTCACCATAAATGATAATACCCACTGCTGGTCGTCCATACGGCGCCATAATAGCCGGCTTAATGACCAGCCCACCTGTCGTGTTGGCGACACGATAGCCGGCGGATATTGTATTATTCAGGGACCCGCGGCCGGGCCAGGTGCCTCGCACTTCTGACCCGTCAACAAACAAACCAGGGCTGACTCAACAGATGGAGCTAGTTATTTTTACTGGCATATGAAGCAGTTGTCTGTCCCCTCTGCAGGGTTTGACGGGGCAGACGGAACCAGGGGACAGGATACAGTTGTTTGTCCCCTCTCCAGGGTTTGACGGGGCAGACGGAGCCAGGGGACAGGGTACAGTTGTTTGTCCCCTCTCCAGGGTTTGACGGGGCAGACGGAACAAGGGGACAGGGTACAGTTGCCTGCCCAGTGAAGTTGTCAGAGTCAAAGGTCTACAGTCAAGCCAAGCGAGTAGTCCATCAAATGTCTCGTGGAAACGGTGGCAGTCCGCGTCAGAGACGTTGTCCTTTCGGGTGAGATAGGTACGGATAGCACCTTCACTACAGGTGTTCTCGGGTGAGATAAGTACGGCTGTACTCACTGAGAACCTTCACTACAGGTGCTCTCGGGTGAGATAAGTACGGCTGTACTCACTGAGAACCTTCACTACAGGTGTTATCGGTGAGATATGTACGGCTGTACTCACTGAGAACCTTCACTACAGGTGTTCTCGGGTGAGATAGGTACGGCTGTACTCACTGAGAACCTTCACTACAGGTGTTCTCGGGTGAGATATGTACGGCTCTACTCACTGAGAACCTTCACTACAGGTGTTCTCGGGTGAGATAGGTACGGCTGTACTCACTGAGAACCTTCACTACAGGTGTTCTCGGGTGAGATAAGTACGGCTGTACTCACTGAGAACCTTCACTACAGGTGTTCTCGGGTGAGATAAGTACGGCTGTACTCACTGAGAACCTTCACTACAGGTGTTATCGGTGAGATATGTACGGCTGTACTCACTGAGAACCTTCACTACAGGTGTTCTCGGGTGAGATAGGTACGGCTGTACTCACTGAGAACCTTCACTACAGGTGTTCTCGGGTGAGATAGGTACGGCTCTGCTCACTGAGAACCTTCACTACAGGTGTTCTCGGGTGAGATAGGTATTGCTGTACCCACTGAGAACCTTCACTACAGGTGTTCTCGGGTGAGATATGTACGGCTCTACTCACTGAGAACCTTCACTACAGGTGTTCTCGGGTGAGATAGGTACGGTTCTACTCACTGAGAACCTTCACTACAGGTGTTCTCGGGTGAGATAGGTACGGCTGTACTCACTGAGAAGTGAGAACCCTCACTACAGGTGTTCTCGGGTGAGATAGGTACGGCTGTACTCACTGAGAACCTTCACTACTTACTGAGAAGCCGCGCCACAGGTGCTCGCGGGTCAGGTAGGTGTAGTTGGTCTCGGATGAGAACCTTCACTACTTACTGAGAAGCCGCGCCACAGGTGCTCGCGGGTCAGGTAGGTGTAGTTGGTCTCGGAGACGACGTCGGGTGTGGCTCGTTGTTTGCGCAGGCGCAGTAGCCGTTCGATGAGCGTGAGGAACGCGCCGTGACGGAGGAACAGCAGCGTGTTGAAGAGTGACGTCACACGCAGCACCAGCTCCAGGCGGTCAGCGGCCAGCAGCACCTGCCGGTCAAGGGGGGGGGGGAGGGTCAGCTGACCGCGTGACACCACTGAACTATATTATTATACCTGCCACTGACCTGACCCTGCCACTGACTCTGCCACTGACCTGACCCTGCCACTGCCACTGACCTGACCCTGCCACTGTCACTGACCTGACCCTGCCACTGACCTGACCCTGCCACTGACCTGACCCTGTCACTGACCTGACCCTGCCACTGACCTGACCCTGCCACTGACCTGACCCTGCCACTGACCTGACCCTGTCACTGACCTGATCCTGCCACTGCCATTGACCTGACCCAGCCACTGATCTGACCCTGTCACTGACCTGACCCTGCCACTGCCACTGACCTGACCCTGCCACTGACCTGACCCTGACCCTGCCACTGACTCTGCCACTGGCCTGACCCTGACCCTGCCACTGACCTGACCTGACCCTACCCTGACCTGACCCTGCCCCTGACCTGACCCTGCCATTGACCTGACCCTGCCACCGACCTGACCCTGCCACTGACCTTGTCTCGCAGCCGGTCCGGGGCGGTGGTCCAGCGGAGCAGGGTGGGCAGTCTGTGTCGGAGCCACTCGCTGGCCACTGTCAGGAGGGCGAGCAGAGAGGACTTGGTCGGCGTCAGTTCAGAGTAGGACAGGCCGAGCAGACGCTGACCGTACGTCCCGCCCGTCCGGTCCACAGTGTACTGCCGGACGGAGAGGCGGATACTGAGGTACTGCCGGGAGGAGAGGCGGGTACTGAGGTACTGAGGTACTGCCGGACGGAGAGGTGGGTACTGAGGTACCGCCGGACGGAGAGGCGGGTACTGAGGTACTGCCGGACAGAGGCGGGTACTGAGGTACTGCTGGACGGAGAGGTGGGTACTGAGGTACCGCCGGACGGAGAGGCGGGTACTGAGGTACTGCCGGACGGAGAGGCGGGTACTGAGGTACTGCCGGACGGAGAGGTGGGTACTGAGGTACTGCTGGACGGAGAGGTGGGTACTGAGGTACCGCCGGACGGAGAGGCGGGTACTGAGGTACTGCCGGACGGAGAGGCGGGTACTGAGGTACTGCCGGACGGAGAGGCGGGTACTGAGGTACTGCCGGACGGAGAGGCGGGTACTGAGGTACTGCCGGACGGAGAGGCGGGTACTGAGGTACTGAGGTACTGCCGGACGGAGAGGCGGGTACTGAGGTACTGCCGGACGGAGAGGCGGGTACTGAGGTACTGAGGTACTGCCGGACGGAGAGGCGGGTACTGAGGTACTGCTGGACGGAGAGGCGGGTACTGAGGTACTGAGGTACTGCCGGACAGAGAGGCGGGTACTGAGGTACTGCCGGACGGAGAGGCGGGTACTGAGGTACTGCCGGGAGGAGAGGCGGGTACTGAGGTACTGAGGTACTGCCGGACGGAGAGGCGGGTACTGAGGTACTGCCGGACGGAGAGGCGGGTACTGAGGTACTGAGGTACTGCCGGACGGAGAGGCGGGTACTGAGGTACTGCCGGACGGAGAGGCGGGTACTGAGGTACTGAGGTACTGCCGGACGGAGAGGCGGGTACTGAGGTACTGCCGGACGGAGAGGTGGGTACTGAGGTACTGCCGGACGGAGAGGCGGGTACTGAGGTACTGCCGGACGGAGAGGCGGGTACTGAGGTACTGCTGGACGGAGAGGCGGGTACTGAGGTACTGCCGGACGGAGAGGCGGGTACTGAGGTACTGCCGGACAGAGAGGCGGGTACTGAGGTACTGCCGGACGGAGAGGCGGGTACTGAGGTACTGAGGTACTGCCGGACGGAGAGGCGGGTACTGAGGTACTGCCGGACGGAGAGGCGGGTACTGAGGTACTGCCGGACGGAGAGGCGGGTACTGAGGTACTGCTGGACAGAGAGGCGGGTACTGAGGTACTGCCGGACGGAGAGGCGGGTACTGAGGTACTGCCGGACGGAGAGGTGGGTACTGAGGTACTGCCGGACGGAGAGGCGGGTACTGAGGTACTGCCGGACGGAGAGGCGGGTACTGAGGTACTGAGGTACTGCCGGACGGAGAGGCGGGTACTGAGGTACTGCCGGACGGAGAGGTGGGTACTGAGGTACTGCTGGACGGAGAGGCGGGTACTGAGGTACTGAGGTACTGCCGGACGGAGAGGCGGGTACTGAGGTACTGCTGGACGGAGAGGCGGGTACTGAGGTACTGCCGGACGGAGAGGCGGGTACTGAGGTACTGAGGTACTGCCGGACGGAGAGGCGGGTACTGAGGTACTGAGGTACTGCCGGACGGAGAGGCGGGTACTGAGGTACTGCTGGACGGAGAGGCGGGTACTGGGGTACTGCTGGACGGAGAGGCGGGTACTGAGGTACTGCCGGACGGAGAGGCGGGTACTGAGGTACTGAGGTACTGCCGGACGGAGAGGCGGGTACTGAGGTACTGCCGGACGGAGAGGCGGGTACTGAGGTACTGAGGTACTGCCGGACGGAGAGGTGGGTACTGAGGTACTGCCGGACAGAGAGGCGGGTACTGAGGTACTGCCGGACGGAGAGGCGGGTACTGAGGTACTGCCGGACGGAGAGGCGGGTACTGAGGTACTGCCGGACGGAGAGGCGGGTACTGAGGTACTGCCGGACAGAGAGGCGGGTACTGAGGTACTGCCGGACGGAGAGGCGGGTACTGAGGTACTGAGGTACTGCCGGACGGAGAGGCGGGTACTGAGGTACTGCCGGACGGAGAGGTGGGTACTGAGGTACTGCTGGACGGAGAGGCGGGTACTGAGGTACTGAGGTACTGCCGGACGGAGAGGCGGGTACTGAGGTACTGCTGGACGGAGAGGCGGGTACTGAGGTACTGCCGGACGGAGAGGCGGGTACTGAGGTACTGAGGTACTGCCGGACTGAGAGGCGGGTACTGAGGTACTGCTGGACGGAGAGGCGGGTACTGGGGTACTGCTGGACGGAGAGGCGGGTACTGAGGTACTGCCGGACGGAGAGGCGGGTACTGAGGTACTGAGGTACTGCCGGACGGAGAGGCGGGTACTGAGGTACTGAGGTACTGCCGGACGGAGAGGCGGGTACTGAGGTACTGAGGTACTGCCGGACGGAGAGGCGGGTAATGAGGTACTGCCGGACAGAGAGGCGGGTACTGGGGTACTGCTGGACGGAGAGGCGGGTACTGAGGTACTGCCGGACGGAGAGGCGGGTACTGAGGTACTGCCGGACGGAGAGGCGGGTACTGAGGTACTGCCGGACGGAGAGGCGGGTACTGAGGTACTGAGGTACTGCCGGACGGAGAGGTGGGTACTGAGGTACTGCCGGACAGAGAGGCGGGTACTGAGGTACTGCCGGACGGAGAGGCGGGTACTGAGGTACTGCCGGACGGAGAGGTGGGTACTGAGGTACTGAGGTACTGCCGGACGGAGAGGTGGGTACTGAGGTACTGAGGTACTGCCGGACGGAGAGGCGGGTACTGAGGTACTGCTGGACGGAGAGGCGGGTACTGAGGTACTGAGGTACTGCCGGACGGAGAGGCGGGTACTGAGGTACTGCTGGACGGAGAGGCGGGTACTGAGGTACTGCCGGACGGAGAGGCGGGTACTGAGGTACTGCCGGACGGAGAGGCGGGTACTGAGGTACTGCTGGACGGAGAGGCGGGTACTGAGGTACTGCCGGACGGAGAGGCGGGTACTGAGGTACTGCCGGACGGAGAGGCGGGTACTGAGGTACTGCTGGACGGAGAGGTGGGTACTGAGGTACTGCCGGACGGAGAGGTGGGTACTGAGGTACTGCCGGACGGAGAGGCGGGTACTGAGGTACTGCTGGACGGAGAGGCGGGTACTGAGGTACTGCCGGACGGAGAGGTGGGTACTGAGGTACTGCTGGACGGAGAGGCGGGTACTGAGGTACTGCCGGACGGAGAGGCGGGTACTGAGGTACTGCCGGACGGAGAGGCGGGTACTGAGGTACTGCTGGACGGAGAGGCGGGTACTGAGGTACTGAGGTACTGCCGGACGGAGAGGCGGGTACTGAGGTACTGCCGGACGGAGAGGCGGGTACTGAGGTACTGCCGGACGGAGAGGCGGGTAATGAGGTACTGCCGGACAGAGAGGCGGGTACTGGGGTACTGCTGGACGGAGAGGCGGGTACTGAGGTACTGCTGGACGGAGAGGCGGGTAATGAGGTACTGCCGGACGGAGAGGCGGGTACTGAGGTACTGCCGGACGGAGAGGCGGGTACTGAGGTACTGAGGTACTGCTGGACAGAGAGGCGGATACTGAGGTACTGAGGTACTGCCGGACGGAGAGGTGGGTACTGAGGTACTGAGGTACTGCCGGACGGAGAGGCGGGTACTGAGGTACTGCCGGACGGAGAGGCGGGTACTGAGGTACTGCCGGACGGAGAAGCGGGTACTGAGGTACTGCCGGACGGAGAGGCGGGTACTGAGGTACTGAGGTACTGCCGGACAGAGAGGCGGGTACTGAGGTACTGCTGGACGGAGAGGCGGGTACTGAGGTACTGCCGGACGGAGAGGCGGGTACTGAGGTACTGCTGGACGGAGAGGCGGGTACTGAGGTACTGCCGGACGGAGAGGCGGGTACTGAGGTACTGAGGTACTGCCGGACGGAGAGGCGGGTACTGAGGTACTGAGGTACTGCCGGACGGAGAGGCGGGTACTGAGGTACTGAGGTACTGCCGGACAGAGAGGCGGATACTGAGGTACTGAGGTACTGCCGGACAGAGAGGCGGATACTGAGGTACTGAGGTACTGCCGGACAGAGAGGCGGATACTGAGGTACTGAGGTACTGCCGGACGGAGAGGTGGGTACTGAGGTACTGCCGGACGGAGAGGTGGGTACTGAGGTACTGCCGGACAGAGAGGCGGGTACTGAGGTACTGAGGTACTGCCGGACGGAGAGGCGGATACTGAGGTACTGCCGGACGGAGAGGCGGGTACTGAGGTACTGCCGGACGGAGAGGCGGGTACTGAGGTACTGAGGTACTGCTGGACAGAGAGGCGGATACTGAGGTACTGAGGTACTGCCGGACGGAGAGGTGGGTACTGAGGTACTGCTGGACGGAGAGGCGGGTACTGAGGTACTGCCGGACGGAGAGGCGGGTACTGAGGTACTGAGGTACTGCCGGACGGAGAGGCGAGTACTGAGGTACTGAGGTACTGCCGGACGGAGAGGTGGGTACTGAGGTACTGCCGGACGGAGAGGCGGGTACTGAGGTACTGCTGGACGGAGAGGCGGGTACTGAGGTACTGAGGTACTGCCGGACGGAGAGGCGGGTACTGAGGTACTGCCGGACGGAGAGGCGGGTACTGAGGTACTGCCGGACGGAGAGGCGGGTACTGAGGTACTGCTGGACGGAGAGGTGGGTACTGAGGTACTGCTGGACGGAGAGGTGGGTACTGAGGTACTGCTGGACGGAGAGGCGGGTACTGAGGTACTGCTGGACGGAGAGGCGGGTACTGAGGTACTGCCGGACGGAGAGGCGGGTACTGAGGTACTGCCGGACGGAGAGGCGGGTACTGAGGTACTGCCGGACGGAGAGGCGGGTACTGAGGTACTGCCGGACGGAGAGGCGGGTACTGAGGTACTGCCGGACGGAGAGGCGGGTACTGAGGTACTGCCGGACGGAGAGGCGAGTACTGAGGTACTGCCGGACGGAGAGGCGAGTACTGAGGTACTGAGGTACTGTCGGACGGAGAGGCGGGTACTGAGGTACTGAGGTACTGCCGGACGGAGAGGCGGGTACTGAGGTACTGCCGGACGGAGAGGCGAGTACTGAGGTACTGAGGTACTGTCGGACGGAGAGGCGGGTACTGAGGTACTGCCGGACGGAGAGGTGGGTACTGAGGTACTGCCGGACGGAGAGGCGGGTACTGAGGTACTGCCGGACGGAGAGGTGGGTACTGAGGTACTGCCGGACGGAGAGGCGGGTACTGAGGTACTGCCGGACGGAGAGGCGGGTACTGAGGTACTGCCGGACGGAGAGGCGGGTACTGGGGTACTGCCGGACGGAGAGGCGGGTACTGAGGTACTGCCGGACGGAGAGGTGGGTACTGAGGTACTGCCGGACGGAGAGGTGGGTACTGAGGTACTGCCGGACGGAGAGGTGGGTACTGAGGTACTGCCGGACGGAGAGGCGGGTACTGAGGTACTGCCGGACGGAGAGGCGGGTACTGAGGTACTGCCGGACGGAGAGGCGGGTACTGAGGTACTGCCGGACGGAGAGGCGGGTACTGAGGTACTGCTGGACGGAGAGGCGGGTACTGAGGTACTGCCGGACGGAGAGGCGGGTACTGAGGTACTGAGGTACTGCCGGACGGAGAGGCGGGTACTGAGGTACTGCCGGACGGAGAGGCGGGTACTGAGGTACTGAGGTACTGCCGGACGGAGAGGCGGGTACTGAGGTACTGCCGGACGGAGAGGCGGGTACTGAGGTACTGCCGGACGGAGAGGCGGGTACTGAGGTACTGCCGGACGGAGAGGCGGGTACTGAGGTACTGCCGGACGGAGAGGCGGGTACTGAGGTACTGCCGGACGGAGAGGCGGGTACTGAGGTACTGAGGTACTGCCGGACGGAGAGGCGGGTAATGAGGTACTGCCGGACGGAGAGGCGGGTAATGAGGTACTGCCGGACGGAGAGGCGGGTACTGAGGTACTGCTGGACGGAGAGGCGGGTACTGAGGTACTGCCGGACGGAGAGGCGGGTACTGAGGTACTGCCGGACGGAGAGGCGGGTACTGAGGTACTGCCGGACGGAGAGGTGGGTACTGAGGTACTGAGGTACTGCCGGACGGAGAGGCGGGTACTGAGGTACTGCTGGACAGAGAGGCGGGTACTGAGGTACTGCTGGACGGAGAGGCGGGTACTGAGGTACTGCCGGACGGAGAGGCGGATACTGAGGTACTGAGGTACTGCCGGACAGAGAGGCGGGTACTGAGGTACTGAGGTACTGCCGTACTCTGGTATAACGGTACAGAGGCACGGACACAGTCGTTTAGCGAGAAACGAATGCTTATTCAGCGAGTAGAAAAATCATGTGCGAGCCATGCTTTCTTTCACTTCAGAAGTTGGCTAATTCAGAGAAATCAGTGCTAAAACAGCACCTCCAGTTTTTACTTTGTGTTGTACAGCGATTGAACGATTGTTCGTTATGCCGGGAGACCGCGACATATTGACAGCAGCCGTGGACGTCTCGGCGGTGCAGCCGTGGACGTCTCGGACATCGACAGCAGCCGTGGACGTATCGGCAGTGCAGCCGTGGACGTCTCGGCGGTGCAGCCGTGAACGTCTCGGCGGTGCAGCCGTGGACGTCTCAGCGGTGCAGCCGTGGACGTCTCGGCGGTGCAGCCGTGGACGTCTCGGCGGTGCAGCCGTGGACGTCTCGGCGGTGCAGCTGTGGACGTCTCGGCGGTGCAGCCGTGGACGTCTCGGCGGTGCAGCTCCGTCACATTGACAGCAGCTGTGGACGTCTCGGCGGTGCAGCTGTGGACGTCTCGGCGGTGCAGCCGTGGACGTCTCGGCGGTGCAGCTGTGGACGTCTCGGCGGTGCAGCCGTGGACGTCTCGGCGGTGCAGCTGTGGACGTCTCGGCGGTGCAGCCGTGGACGTCTCGGCGGTGCAGCTCCGGCCCCTAATCGACGGACATGTCTCGGCCAGACAGGCCGTAACCGCCGCCACAAAGGTACCGACGATGGATGGGGGGGGGGGGGGGCGGCGACGGAGGCCGGGACACGGGCCACCACCAGCGGCACATCCCTCGTACCGGCAGTACCGTCACAAGCCAAAACAGATTTAGTACTGGCACACAAACGCTACATGTTCGCAAAATAAAGTGTGCAGTGTTCAGCTATACACTGGTCAGTTCTACATCAGCTCAGGACTCAGCAAGACGAGTTGAATTAATTCGGCAAGCTCGTGGCATGTGTTTATGTGGCCCACATGGTGTTGCTGGCCCAGCCAGACCAGCGTGGGCCGTTTCTGACCGACAGACAAGAAAGGTTCAGCTCCGGCCACCATCAGCAGAGTAACGTGTCAGCGTCCGGGGCGTGATGCGATCGGGGTTACTCACCTTCCAGAGGAGTGATGTGATTGCCGACTGGGGTTACTCACCCTCCAGATGATCAGCTTTACTGCTGCCAGCACCTCGGGCTCGACGCTCGCGTAGACATTCGGCTGAAACGACAGCAGCTATCAGCAGCAGCAGCAGCGGCTCTCGCCGCTATCGAACGAGAGAACACTTTAACCAGGCGGCAGGAAAACCGAGCAACACTTTAACCAGGGGGCAGGAAAACCGAGCAACACTTTCACCAGGAGACAGGAAAACCGAGCATGGTACAACACCGACTATTTTACACATGCTCTGGAGAGCCATCTGAGAGTTACAAGCGCTGGAGGGAACCGATTCGACTTAAATCATGAACTTTTCTGGTTTTGATTGAAACAAAAACGACTTATGCCCCTCAAAGACAAGGCATTTCTACCTATATCGTGTGGGAAATGACAACCTGATATGTCTTCATGTATATATTTGAGTTGATGACACGTGAAAAAGGCCGGCCGACCGGTCAATACAAAATAATATACCGTCAAATCAGTGCACCCCCGGTTAATAATATACCGTCAAATCAGTGCATTACTGGTTAATAATATACCGTCAAATCAGTGCACCCCTGGTTAATAATATACCGTCAAATCAGTGCAACCCTGGTTAATAATCTACCGTCAAATCAGTGCACCCCTGGTTAATAATATACCGTCAAATCAGTGCACCCTGGTTAATAATATACCGTCAAATCAGTGCAACCCTGGTTAATAATATACCGTCAAATCAGTGCACCTCTGGTTAATAATCTACCGTCAAATCAGTGCACCCCTGGTTAATAATATACCGTCAAATCAGTGCACCTCTGGTTAATAATATACCGTCAAATCAGTGCACCCCTGGTTAATAATATACCATCAAATCAGTGCAACCCTGGTTAATAATATACCGTCAAATCAGTGCACCCCTGGTTAATAATATACCGTCAAATCAGTGCAACCCTGGTTAATAATATACCGTCAAATCAGTGCACCCCTGGTTAATAATATACCGTCAAATCAGTGCACCCCTGGTTAATAATATACCGTCAAATCAGTGCAACCCTGGTTAATAATATACCGTCAAATCAGTGCACCTCTGGTTAATAATATACCGTCAAATCAGTGCACCTCTGGTTAATAATATACCGTCAAATCAGTGCACCTCTGGTTAATAATATACCGTCAAATCAGTGCACCTCTGGTTAATAATATACCGTCAAATCAGTGCACCCCTGGTTAATAATATACCGTCAAATCAGTGCAACCCTGGTTAATAATATACCGTCAAATCAGTGCACCTCTGGTTAATAATGTACCGTCAAATCAGTGCACCTCTGGTTAATAATATACCGTCAAATCAGTGCACCTCTGGTTAATAATATACCGTCAAATCAGTGCACCTCTGGTTAATAATATACCGTCAAATCAGTGCACCTCTGGTTAATAATATACCGTCAAATCAGTGCACCTCTGGTTAATAATATACCGTCAAATCAGTGCACCTCTGGTTAATAATATACCGTCAAATCAGTGCACCTCTGGTTAATAATATACCGTCAAATCAGTGCACCTCTGGTTAATAATATACCGTCAAATCAGTGCACCTCTGGTTAATAATATACCGTCAAATCAGTGCACCTCTGGTTAATAATATACCGTCAAATCAGTGCACCTCTGGTTAATAATATACCGTCAAATCAGTGCACCTCTGGTTAATAATATACCGTCAAATCAGTGCACCTCTGGTTAATAATATACCGTCAAATCAGTGCACCTCTGGTTAATAATATACCGTCAAATCAGTGCACCTCTGGTTAATAATATACCGTCAAATCAGTGCACCTCTGGTTAATAATATACCGTCAAATCAGTGCACCCCTGGTTAATAATATACCGTCAAATCAGTGCACCTCTGGTTAATAATATACCGTCAAATCAGTGCACCTCTGGTTAATAATATACCGTCAAATCAGTGCACCTCTGGTTAATAATCTACCGTCAAATCAGGGCACCTCTGGTTAATAATATACCGTCAAATCAGTGCACCCCTGGTTAATAATATACCGTCAAATCAGTGCACCTCTGGTTAATAATATACCGTCAAATCAGTGCACCTCTGGTTAATAATATACCGTCAAATCAGTGCACCTCTGGTTAATAATATACCGTCAAATCAGTGCACCTCTGGTTAATAATATACCGTCAAATCAGTGCACCCCTGGTTAATAATATACCGTCAAATCAGTGCACCTCTGGTTAATAATATACCGTCAAATCAGTGCACCTCTGGTTAATAATATACCGTCAAATCAGTGCACCTCTGGTTAATAATATACCGTCAAATCAGTGCACCCCTGGTTAATAATATACCGTCAAATCAGTGCACCTCTGGTTAATAATATACCGTCAAATCAGTGCACCTCTGGTTAATAATATACCGTCAAATCAGTGCACCTCTGGTTAATAATATACCGTCAAATCAGTGCACCCCTGGTTAATAATATACCGTCAAATCAGTGCACCCCTGGTTAATAATATACCGTCAAATCAGTGCACCTCTGGTTAATAATATACCGTCAAATCAGTGCACCTCTGGTTAATAATATACCGTCAAATCAGTGCACCTCTGGTTAATAATATACCGTCAAATCAGTGCACCCCTGGTTAATAATATACCGTCAAATCAGTGCACCTCTGGTTAATAATATACCGTCAAATCAGTGCACCTCTGGTTAATAATATACCGTCAAATCAGTGCACCTCTGGTTAATAATATACCGTCAAATCAGTGCACCCCTGGTTAATAATATACCGTCAAATCAGTGCACCCCTGGTTAATAATATACCGTCAAATCAGTGCACCTCTGGTTAATAATATACCGTCAAATCAGTGCACCTCTGGTTAATAATATACCGTCAAATCAGTGCACCTCTGGTTAATAATATACCGTCAAATCAGTGCACCTCTGGTTAATAATATACCGTCAAATCAGTGCACCTCTGGTTAATAATATACCGTCAAATCAGTGCACCTCTGGTTAATAATATACCGTCAAATCAGTGCACCTCTGGTTAATAATATACCGTCAAATCAGTGCACCTCTGGTTAATAATATACCGTCAAATCAGTGCACCTCTGGTTAATAATATACCGTCAAATCAGTGCACCTCTGGTTAATAATATACCGTCAAATCAGTGCACCTCTGGTTAATAATATACCGTCAAATCAGTGCACCTCTGGTTAATAATATACCGTCAAATCAGTGCACCTCTGGTTTCCTTAAAGCCATTTGAGATGCAGCAGTAAGAATATTAATACAGCTTATATTCACCTTTACTTATGCAAACTTGAATTTACATGCTGAACGTATATGCACATTGTGTGTAAAAAAGCCATGATCATTCAACAATATTTTTGAGAGAAAAAAATAGCGCAGGATGCATCTCACTGCTCATGTCATTGCTCGTTGGCATGGTGACTGGTAACGGCCCTAATCAGCAGTCAGTAGAGTTTACCGGCCAAAACCCTAGGTAAATTTCCCCAAAAATGTATTTTGTTTGGCAGTATTCAAAGTTCCATTCCATGCTGGGCAGGTAGACAGCTTCGCATTTAATGATGGTGATGATGGTGATGGTGATGGTGATGATGATGGTGATGATGGTGATGATGGTGATGATGGTGATGATGGTGATGATGGTGATGATTTGAGCTTAAGGGCGCCACAACTACCAGGTTATATGGCGCCCATGTTAATGACCAATGAGCAGGATAGGTTGGCGAATAGAGAAAAAGCAGGACAGGTTGGCTTGATGAGCTCCTTCCAGTTCAACAACACTATGTACAGGGGCAGAACAGCAATGTGCCAGTTATCTTAGATGGCAGCTCTAGTTTGTCTGCTGCAAAATTGTATTAGTGGCATGTGATGGCTTCTAGTTAAAATAGAGCATACCATGAGATACTTGGCTCCCTCATTCAGTTGATTTTTGATGGCTGCCACAGATTCCCTGTCTAAGGTTTCTGCATCATTCTGAAACAAGTAGAAACACCAATTGATTCAGTACCTCCTAAACAATAGATTGATTCAGTACCTCCTAAACAATAGTACTTGTCAATGCAGCATAAGCAGGCCAGTATCAGACAAAGGGGACATTTCAGGGACACACATATTGCTGTATTGTATTATTAAGACATATTGAAACACTTACAGAACATTGTCTTCAGTACAGGATATTCCTATGATTCCAGTATATGATATTCCCATGTCAGGGAAGTTCATAGAGTCAATTGGCTCAAAAGTTTTAAATCACAAAGATGAAGCCAAAGCCAGTGACTTTAAAGTTTGCAAACCAAGCATGAAGCCAAAACCTATTGAAGAGGAAATGGCATCATGAAGCTAAACTGCTGAAGGCCATATTGGCCATATTATACCACAGATACAGCAGCCATGTACAGCTTGTACAAGGAGACAGGATTGAATAAATGTATCTCAATGTGTTTAACATCATATGCATTGATATTGCAACGTATGTGTACAATAGCATAACCAATTAACAACTATTCTGCCCATGTCACTTAATTAGCACTGGGTAGAGCAGCAGGCTGTAAACTTGTCGCTCTAACAAGGTGGGATTAAGATTATGTAGTAATATAAAAATTTGCCCCTGATCAGCATGCCCTGGGTGTTGCAGTTTGTGACAGTGGTTGCTAATGGGAAAGATAAAGCAGTATACTGGGTGGCCAATGCTCCAAGTTGAGAACATGTTTAACTTTTGAAATTAAAGCCTGCAAATCAACTGGAACTATAGCACAAAATGGTGAAGCACATGGTGTATGCAACATTTGTTGTATTATTAGCAAGGGTGATTTAATCCCATAAATTAGTGCATTTAAAGGCAGCATCTTTTTAGAAATTAAGTTTGATGCCTGAATGAATTTTTGGAATCACAGCTTTTAATAAATAGAACTTGTTGCCTGGACCCTGGCCTGGGCACTTTGGTCATGTAATTCCAGTTAATGAGCAGAATCTAGTGATTAAATTATACATGCATGTATTGCATGACAAATTAAACCACTGTCTGCTCAGCTTCCAGTGTTTTCCCAAACTGTCTGCAGCTTCTGCAACTGGCAACAGGTCATCCCAGTCAAATGTTAAAAAATGTAATGAGTCCTGGATGGACACATCAAAACACCAGACTTGTCATGCTGTTGGCGGTGCAGATGATACTGGTGCACTAAAGAATGCCATTAGACATAAAGACATAAAAGACATAAAAGAAAAGTGCAACAAAGAGCCTCTTGGGCCCATCCGAGGTTGCACCCCCCCCCCCCCCCATCCCCCCCCCCCCCCTCCACCAGTCTCGCCCCTTCAAATCACCTTACTCTACCTGCATAAAAGAAGGCTAATCCCACGAGTATTTATGAACTAATCCCTTCTCTGTAAAGTATTTATCTAATCTAATTTTGAAGGAAGCAAGTGTCACTGCATCAGCGACATCCCCTGGTAGCATATTCCAATGTCCTACAACCCTTCTACTGAAAAATGACTGTCGTAGCCTAGTCCTACTTTGTTTCATAATGAGTTTATGCTGATGACCTCTACCTCGATTTTCCCTATTGAACTCAAACATACCCTTTAAATATCCAGAATGCTGACTATTTACAAATTTGAAGACTTCAATTAGATCTCCTCTTAGCCTTCTATATCTAAGTGAAAACATACCCAATTTCCTTAATCTATCTTCATAAGGTAAACTACCAAGACAATTAATCATTTTTGTTGCCCTTTTTTGAACTCTTTCTAACAACCAGCAATCTTTCTCATATGTTGGAGACCAGGCTTGTACACAATACTCCAAATGTGGTCTAACGTATGCACAATACAGTTTTGTTATTACCTTTTCACTCTTGTAGGAAACATTTCTGTTAATGGCCCCTAGCATTCTAAGTGCCTTTTTCCTAGCTTCTACAACCTGGTCTGACGCTGATAGTCTATTGTTTACCACGACACCTAAATCTCTTTCCTTTTCAATCTGTTCCATTTTCTGCCCACCCATTTCATACCTATGTTTACTGCTAACCCGTCCAGCGTGCATAATCTTACATTTACTCAAATTGAATTTCATCTGCCATGCTTCAGACCACTCAACTAGCTTGTCCAGATCTGATTGAAAAACATCCTGATCATGTTTTCCTCTAATAATCCTGACAACTTTTAGATCGTCTGCAAATTTCAAGACTTTGCTGTCTATACTGTTCTCAATTGCATTCACAAATATTATAAAAAGCAATGGGCCCAGGACTGAGCCCTGTGGAACCCCACTGAGAACCTCCTTCCATTGTGATTGGCACCCATTCAATATAACCCTTTGCTGGCGTCCTGAAAGCCACGTTTCTATCCAATCCAGAATCTTGCCCCTGATCCCATGAATTTTAAGTTGCAACCCCAGTCTTGTATGGGGGACTTTGTCAAATGCTTTACTGAAATCAAGAAAAGCTACATCTAGCTGTTTACCCTGATCAACGCTATCTGTTGCAACATCCAAAAACTCCAGAAGATTAGTTAAACAAGAACGGCCCTTCCTAAAGCCATGCTGTGTATCTTTGATGAGTTCATTTTGCTCCAAGAATTCAACAATCTTATCTTTGATGATTGATTCAAGCACCTTGCAGACTAATGAGGTCAGACTAACTGGTCTATAGTTTTCCTCTTTACTTCTATCTCCCTTTTTATGAATAGGAACAACATTTGCTCTTTTCCAATCAAGTGGAATTTTACTATCTGCAAGTGATTTAGAAAATATTATGGCTAATGGAACCGACAACTCCCTTTCAGATTCTCTTAAAAGTCTAGCATGGATTTCATCAGGTCCTTCTGCCTTGTTAGGCCTTACTTTCTTTAGATATTCTAGAACAAGTTCACTACTTATGCCACCTAGCTCTCCTAAAGTCTCCTCTGTCTCTAGCTCAGGCTGAAGTGCTGCAATACTACTCTGGTCCTCGATAGTAAAGACAGATTGAAACTGATCATTAAGCACTTCAACCATTTCACTGTCCTTGCTAACTAACACATCATCTACCTTAAATGGACCTATATTTTTGGAAACTGTACTTAACTTATAAAAACTGAAGAACTTCTTACTATCTGCATTACAATGTCTAGCTAAATCAAGTTCCTTTGCCCTTTTAGCTGCTCTGACCTTTTTCTTAACTGAATTTCTTGCATTCTGGTAGGCCTTCTGATTTATATCTAGTGAAGATCCCTTCAAAATGCCAAATGCACTTCTTTTAGCTTGTATAGCACTCCTTACTTCTGGGGTAAGCCAAACTGGATTGCCCTTGGTTCTGTTACGTTTGTGCCTGAGGGGTATATGCCGATTTTGAATTTGGCTTAATCTAGCTTTGAAAACATTCCAGGCCTCACATGCATCTAAACCTGCCAACTCAACGTTCCATTTTACCTGTGCGAGGTCATTTCTAATACCATCAAAATCAGCCCGGCTGAAGTTTGGAACCATAATAAGGTTATCTTTGGGCCTCATTTCTGATGAGATATTGAATTTAACCATATTGTGATCACTGGTTCCTAGACCTGCACAAATACTTATGTCACTAACTAGATCACTGTTGTCTGAGAATACAAGGTCTAGAATGGAGCAATGTCTGGTTGGCTCTGTTACAAACTGATGCATGAAAAGCTCCTCTTCAAAGATTTGCCTATACAACCTACACTCATTTGTTTCCTCTGCTATACTTTCGTATCCTCTTAAGTTAAAATCTCCCATAATAAGACACTGAGCCCGAAAGTTCCTACGTATTTCCTCACAAATATCTTGGTCTGTTTCAGCTTGGGAGTTCCTTGGAAGATTCCCTGGTCTGTAAAATGCACCTATCCTCAACCTTCCTCTGTTTCCTGTACCAATTTTAATGTCAAGCCAGATTGATTCTACTTCTTTTACTTTACTAGAATCATCAACTCTAGTAGTGCAGTACAAGCTATTTACATATACAAACACTCCGCCTCCCTGCCGTGATTCTCTGCAGTATGAGAACATGTTATACCCTTGTAACTCGAAATCCTGTAGCCTATCCCTATTATACCCCTCACTAACCCATGTCTCGGTTACACAAATGATATCAGGCTTTTCAAGGGCAACATAACACTCAAACTCATCAAATTTAGACCTAATACTTTGGGCATTCAGCAACACACATGTGATCTTATACTTTGAGCTGACTCTACTAATTCTGAGGGAATTATGATCTACTGTCCTATTCTGACATGAACTTCTACCAATGCTTACTTCTTGATGCCCTAGTACTAGCGTCCCTGAACCCCCCCTCCTACCTAGTTTCCCTGAATGACACTTCTGTAGGCATCTCCCAAAGCCCTTGCCCCCTCATCCGATAAGTGAAGCCCATCCTTCATATAGTACCTATGCCACTCATAGAACTGATCCCATAAGTCTACATAACTAAGCCCCATAGCTGAACATAAGTTCTGAACTGAGCTGTTCACAGACAGAGCTCTCGAGTACCACTCCTCACTGGCTCCACAGCGAGGGAGGATGCCAGTCACAATGACTGGTTTCCTGGACTCCTTCAACCTCTGCAGCAGGCTCCGGTACTCCGCTACTATTCTCACACTCTGTCTAGGTCCTATGTTGTTCACCCCCACCTGTATTATAACTGTCTCTGGGCTACTCCTACCCAGTTCTGCCTCAATGACAGGGCCCATATCAACTACTTTTGCCCCCGGTTTAACTATACATTTGTCCCTCTTCCCACAGAATGTTCGCCTTAAGGGCCTTACCCTCGAGTCCCCAACCACTAAATGCTGAATCTGTACCTTGTCACTTTCAGCTGCTGACTCTAACGCACTGAACCTATTTGCTAGTGTAACCTGCTGATGTTCCCTGGGGCTGTACTGCCTGACTCTACCCTGAACTTTTGTCCATCCCTCCTGATCCCCTTCCCTCTTCCTCCTCCAGATTCTGCTACCACCCTCCATTACCCAGCACCCCTCCTCATCCTTACTGTCTGTGGCCCTAGCATTACTTTCCACAATGTTGGGTCTCCAGAAACGTGACCCTCCAACACACTTCCAAACCCCAGCCGCACTATCCACTTTTGCCTTATCCTCCTCCCTTATGCCCCTATCAGAACTACCACTGGTCCCTGATCCTGTAGGCTCCTTTTCTGACCCCCTAACCACAATCTGCGCATACGTTCCTTGGTCAGGAGCTACACCCTCTTGCGGCTCATCTCTACACCTACACTTACTTAACTGCGCCTCAAGCTCCGCTACTCTAGCCTGGAGGGCCTCTAGCTCTGCTACCTTCGCCTGCATCCTAGTCATGCTCATTTGAATACACTAGTAACTTAGGTATATAACTTAGGTACTATGCACTTTTCAATACTTTACTAACTTAACTTAACTTTTTTTTGTTTGTTTTTTCTTCTTCTAAACCTTAACTAGATCTAGGTAAAGCTAGTAACACAAATCAGCTATGAGTGCACCTTATACTAGACTAAATATCTAATCCTTAAATAAACTGAATACTAAATACACCTTAATTATCCCTAATTTTCTAAAATATCTACTTATCCAACCCTGCAACTAATAACACAAAAATAAGACTAAGACAATTTTGGCGCACACAAGCTAGAATGAAAAGTCCTTTAAAAAGCAAGTAAGAGGTAACAGCTAACTATGAATGCTTAAAAATAATACTTAAACGATCCACAAAACTAAATATCTAATCCTTATATCTAAATATAATGTGGTTGCTCAAAAAATACACAAAACAACAGAGCTATCCAACAGCTACTTAGCTTGGCTAAAGTAGGGCAAGAAAAGTCTGGTGTTTTGGTGTCTTCATTAAAGTTGTTTAACTCCACCTAGCTTACATCTTAGGTCTGAGATAAGTAGGGTAAAAACCGTAATCAAGGGCACATCCTAACACCATACATGTCATGCTATTGGTGATATAGTGTGACCGTTGCCAATAGCATGAAGTCCTGTTAGGATGTGTTTGGAATTATGAATGTCTACCCTAACTAGGTACCTAATTAAGCAGGTGTCTATTTAATATCATACCCAAGCGGAGAACCTTTGTAGTATCCATTTATATTTGACTCATTAAAGTCTTAACCCTCATCCTACGGGGGGGGGGGGGCTGACAGGCAGTCACTCCCCTGAGGTTTTTCTTGAATAACTTTTTACACATGAGGCGCATCTTGCTGAAATTTGTGGTAGCTGAGTTTACAACAATTATATGTATGCTTTAAAAGATTAATTTAAATTGGTTAAGCAGTTTGGGAGATAATCATGTTTTGATGACGTCATGTTGGTGGAAAAACAATAAATATTTGACAAAATTGTAGAAAACAGAGTTTTAAAGGAAATTGCAAATGCAATTCACCAAATATGCAAAATGGCGTTCTCTTTAAAATAGCTATCTCAGATTTGCAAAACTTTGGGTTTTTGCCCCTAATTTTTAAAAAAAAAAGTGGGAAAAATTCCCACAAAATCAAAATTTAAAAGATGTCAGAAAAAACGGAATATATGTGAGAGAACTGAGTATGGACAATACCCATGCCAAATTTCAAAGCAATATCTTCATTTTTGACTGAGTGATGGCTCCCTAAGTGTAAGAAACTATGACATAATTTTTTCTAATAACTTTTTTTGACTTTTTGGACAAGATATGAACAAATAATTACCTTTTCTGTATTTCTGAGCCAAAACTGGTCTAGGAACATGCCTTTGTATTTACATTTATACATTTCTAATTTTGGGTTTTTCGAAAGAACCGTCGCTGTCGCTGTTCTGGACGTGGTAAATCTGAGGTCATTCACTTGACCTGGAAGGTCATCTGTTGACCTGAAACCTAAAAATCACATACTGTTAGGTTCCTCTCATGACAAGCAACATGCTGGTTCTTACAGCATTGCTCTAAGTTGCTTGGTTTGGAAGTTAACAGGGGGGCCTGTCAGGCCCCCCATAGGGCGAAGGTGAAAAAAAAACCTTGCCCTGTAGGGCGAGGGTTAATTTACTAAAATGCATATTATATTGATGAAATGTTAATTTTTTCCAACATCTTGAGCTCTAGGCTAAAATGTACATGACCACTAATAAATACAATTTGGACACATCTATTTTTTGTTTGTTAAGGTCTGATTTATTCAAATTAGTTCACGCATACTCACCTGATAAACTCTGCCAACAAAGTTTGACTCTTGCACTGCTCCCGAGTTGCTTTCCACCGTCATTGTGGAGTCGTGTAGCTAAGCAAGTAAATAAGCTGGCTGGTTTCTTTAATACTAAACAAACAAGACAACTATTTCTTCCACTTTTAATTTAACTTGCATACATCATCTTCCTAGTGGCAGCAAAGCAGAGGGTGGAGGACGGTGGATGACACGAATTATATAAGTACTCTGACACGAAGTCCATGAAGTACACAAACTCGGCCCGCGGTTTACAAACCACTATTGATCACTTTCGAAACATATGCGCCATTCATGTATAAAAATATGCTACCAAATTTCGATGAGCCACCACCGTCAAATTAGGAGCAGATTGATTATCCATCTACAGCAGCGGATTCGGATTTTCGTTGGTTGGAACGGTTTCGTTGCCACTTTTTTTTTGCAATCGTACATGTTATGGATCCGTTAGAACGTTTTTTTAGCGTTCGGTTGGAACGGTTTCGTTGGAACGTTTTTTGTGTTCGTACGAGTTATGGATCCGTTGGAACGGTTTTGTTTAGCGTTCGGTTGGAACAGTTTCGTTGTAACGTTTTCTTGCGTTCGTATGTGTTATGGATCCGTTGGAACGTTTTTTTGGCGTTCGTACGTGTTATGGATCCGTTGGAACGGTATCTTTTTGGAGCGTTCGGTTGGAACGGTTTCGTTGGAACGTTTTTTTAGTTCGTACGTGTTATGGATCCATTGGAACGTGTTTTTTTAGCGTTTGGTTGGAACGGTTTCGTTGGAACCAGGGGCGGCGCCACCAGGGGGACGGGAGGACGTGCCCCCCCCCCCCCAACATTTTCGGATTTTAACATTACGCCTATGGGCGTTGCATGGAACGAATCGACTTCAGAATGCCTCCCCCCCCCCCCCCCCCCAACTTTTGGAAGGTGCCGCTTCCCTTGGTTGGAACGGTTTTGTTTTGCGTTCGTACGTGTCAGATTGATTATCCATCTACAGCAGCAGATTCGGGTTCTCGTTGTTTGGAACGGTTTTGTTGGAACGTTTTGTTTGTGTTCGTACGTGTTATGGATCCGTTGGAACGTTTTTTTAGCCTTCGGTTGAAACGGTTTCGTTGGAATGTTTTTTTTCCAACCAACGAAAATCCGAATCTGCTGCTGTAGATGGATAATCAATCTGACACATACGAACGCCAAAAAAATCGTTCCAACGGAACCGTTCCAACCGAACGCTAAAAAAAACGTTCCAACGGATCCATAACTCGTACGAACGCAAAAAAACGTTCCAACGAAACCGTTCCAACCGAACGCTAAAAAACGTTCTAACGGATCCATAACATGTACGATTGGAACGTTTTGTTTACGTTCGTACGTGTTATGGATCCGTTGGAACGCTTTTTTAGCCTTCGGCTGAAACGGTTTCGTTGGAACGTTTTTTTCTCGTTCATACGTGTTATGGATCCGAGGGAACGTTTTTGTTTGCGTTCGTACGTGTTATGGATCCGTTGGAACCAGACTGGTTATTGGTTCGACACTGATTGAATCGATTGGAATCGTTCAATCAAAATTCCTTGAATCAACAAATAATTGATTCACCACCAAATCTTTTGAGTTATGAATCGTGATTCAATCAACACCTGCATCAAATCAAAGCTGATTGAATCAAAAGATTTAACGATTCTTAACGATTCAAGGACACCGGTAAATTGTGCAAATACATGCAGTCCCAGTGGCTACATTCATTTATACTGAAATAGTATTGCTGTAATAATGTTTTAATGATCATACATATGTATGTTTCCATTTGTATTTATTTGTCATAAATTCATCACATATATTTAAATGTTGAATCAAACGTGAATCGATTAAAATATTTGTTTTGATTATTTGAATCGTAAAAAATACATTCTCAAATTTGTATCCGTGAATCGAACGGTGATTGAATTATGCAGATTCCAAAATGAATCATCATTGAATCGTTCCACAAAGGTTGAATCAATAACCAGTCTGGTTGGAACGTTTTTTTTGGGGGGAGGGGGGGGGGAGCGTTCGGTTGGAGCGGTTTCGTTGGAACGTTTTTTTTTTGGAGCGTTGGGTTGAAACTTTTTTTTGCGATCGTACGTGTTATTGATTATCCATCTACAGCAGCAGATTCGAATTGTCGTTGGTTGGAACGGTTTCGTTGGAACGTTTTTTTAGCGTTCGTACGTGTTATTGATCCGTTGAAACGTTTTTGTTGCGTTTGTACGTATTATGGATCTGTTGGAACGTTTTTTTAGCGTTCGGTTGAAACGGTTTCGTTGGAACGTTTTATGTTGCGTTCGTACGCGTTATGGATCCGTTGGATCGGTTTCGTTGGCAGGGGCGGCGCCACGGATTTTTGCCAGGGGTGGCAAAATTGATGAGTATAAGGTAGGTGCGCATATATCCTCTACTGGGAAAAGTGTCACAGAAGTATACAATTCATAATTCAGGGCTGCGGAGTCGACATAATTTTAGCAACTCCGACTCCGACTCCGACTCCGGCCTGAAAAAATCGACTCCGACTCCGACTCCAACTCCGACTCCGGCCTATATCCGTTCTCCAACCGCATGCTAAGCAATATCTGCAATGCCATCTGTTTTTTGTTTTTGTCAGTTTGTTTTTATTCTGAACAGTTAGGACAACAATTCTACGCCGTCCGAGCACGGGCGCGGCGTGCCGGCCGCGCGTCCAGCCCAGTCGCGCTCGCCTGCAGGCGGCGGAATAAAATGAAGATACAAACGTGAGACCGGCACCACTGTGTATGTCTCGTCGAGACGCGTCCAACATTGCGCAGCACGACATACCTTGTTCACCACATGACCTTAAATTACCTTGAACTGAGGTCAAATTAATGGGCGGCGTGTGACCGTAAAGTCGGTGCGTTTAAAGCCCAATCATCATCAGATGACGTACAAATTATTGCCCTATCTTCATCAGGCGCAAATCTACCGCTAGTTGAGTAGATTTTCCACTCGATTTATTGTCTACTCATTTTCTTTCGAAAGGGATGTCAAGTAGGTCCCTAGGCCGACGACTATTCTACCGACAAAAGTAATCGCCAATTGCCAAAAAGTCGACTCCGACTTCGTGCCTGAGTCGGAGTCGGTAAGATTTTAGCGATTCCGACTCCGACTCCGACTCCGGCCAAAACTGCTGACTCTTACCGACTCCGGCTCCGACTTCGATTCCGACTCCGCAGCCCTGATTGCAGTGGCGGATCCAGGATTTTCTAAGGCTAGGGTCTTCAGGTCCGAGGGGAGCATATTTCCTCGGTGACAGGGGCGACATGGCCCAGAAGGGCGCCAATATGTCAATTAAACGGGTCCAATATGCCGCTTCCTTAGCCCCCGCAATTGGCTGGGGGAGGGCGTTTTTCGCCCCCTCCCCCTGACCAACTTGAGCAATAGCTCAAAAACGAAAAGCACTATCGACGTGAAAAGTCAGGTACCTTCTCCTACATCAATTATACATCTGTGCAAAAATCAAGAAATTTCGTCGACATTTGTTCGAAATATAGCGAATTTAGTGACTTTGTTACGCACTAGTTTGACGCCAAAAAAAATAAGCTAAACTTTAGCTGGCCCTGCAAATGCCATATTCAAAGCAAAATGTAATCGAAAAGCGCCAAAAGATAGCAAATGGCAAGGGCTACAAAATGACTTTCTCGGATTTGTTTTATTGTGTTTTAACCCCAAAAATATATATATTTTTTAATGCTCTCAAAATAAACATTTTCATTTTTGTTTTAAACCGGAAGATATGTTGAATAACCACATTTGGACTATACCCAAACCAAATTTAAAAGATATCTTTATTTTTGACTGACTTATCGCTCCCTAAGTAACTAAGTAACTAAGTAACTAAGTAACTAGTAACTAAGTAACTAAGTAACTCATGACGACATATTTTGAATTTGCATGTTTTGGATTTTAGTGACTAGATACAAACAAATAAATGTCAGCACTCTATTTCTGAGACAAAACTGGTCTAGAAACATGCCATTTATATTTATATTTATCAATTTGAAATTTTGATCTTATGTGACCTGACATTGACCTTAAATTGTGTCAGGTTATGAAAATGACTGCTGCTATCGAATTATACGTGTAAAATAGCCCATAAAACATGTGTTGCATGACTTTCGTAGACCTGTGACCTTGTGTGACCTGACCTTAACCTTGACGTTTGCTTATAATTTCACTTTCGCTTATGCGGAATATGTATTATACTTTTGAGAGCACTTTGTGTGATAATAGTCGCAATCTAAGGCTTTGGATGGAAAGCATGCCCCAAAACTCAAATATCTCAATTTTTACCTTTGACCTGACCCGTGACCTGACATGTGACCTTATATCAAAATCGAGCAGTAACTTCTGCCACTTTTTCAGTTCTTTGTCCTTTGACCTTGATTTTCACCTTGAAGTTGGACTTCGATTAATTTGATTTTCGATGTGCGGCTCCAACTTTTCCTGAGCTACATTTTTGTATAAAAAAAAATCAAAATCGAGCAGTAACTTCTGCCACTTTTTCAGTTCCCCGTCCTTTGACCTTTATTGTGACCTTGAAGTTGGACCTCGATTAATTTGATTTTCCTTTCATCCGTTTTGTTTGGCCCTTTCAACGCTTGGGAAGGGGGCCCTTTCAACGCTCGGGAAGGGGGCGCTTTCGAGGCGCCGCCCCCCCCCCCCCCCCCGCCCCCCCGGATGAAATCCTGGCTGCGTGTCTGTTCTAATCGCACGCATAGTGGGTCGCATTGTTACGCATTTAGAAGACAAACATCTTCAAATATTTTATTAACGATGGGCAATAGCACGAAACGGAGAATGAGATCCTGTTCAATAGCTATAACACAGTGAAAACGTAATCACACGCTAAAGCGAATCATGATCGTTCATATGCAATATTCATAATTCATGTGCATAATAACACTACCTACATATACACATATAAGCGAGACTGGAGTTTCATCAGCCTTCCAGCACAAATATGCAGTAGGTATTCATCAAGCATCCTGTACGCGAAATCTAGTAGAAACCTCCACAAATTAATCAATGGAATAATAAATTGCTATTGCAAACCCGACTAGCAAAGCTATCTGTCAAGTTCTGCCGTACACAAAGCGATTGGCTCAGTCGGTCGGTAAGCATCCCTCCACGCCCCGCGGCGAGACGTTCCGCGCCGCTAGAGCCAAAAGTACAGACCGCTCTCATAAAAGGCGACGCTGCCATAAATACGTGCGCATTAGCTACGGAGCGGAATGGTAGCGTCATGTGAAAACTGTGACTGCGGCGTCGCGTCCGGGCCTGTCAGTGACGAGTCCATCAGGGACTGCGGGTCGGACAGAGCGCCGCCGGGCGCCGCCTGGAGCGACCTGCCGGACAGAGCGCCGCCGGGCGCCGCCTGGAGCGACCGGCCGGACAGAGCGCCGCCGGGCGCCGTCTGGAGCGACCTGCCGGACAGAGCGCCGCCGGGCGCCGTCTGTAGCGACCTGCCGGACAGAGCGCCGCCGGGCGCCGTCTGTAGCGACCGGCCGGACAGAGCGCCGCCGGGCGCCGCCTGGAGTGACCGACCGGACAGAGCGCCGCCGGGCGCCGCCTGAAGCGACCGGCCGGACAAAGCGCCGCGCCGCCTGGAGCGACCGGCCGGACAGAGCGCCGCCGGGCGCCGCCTGGAGCGACCGGCCGGACAGAGCGCCGCCGGGCGCCGTCTGTAGCGACCGGCCGGACAGAGCGCCGCCGGGCGCCGCCTGGAGTGACCGACCGGACAGAGCGCCGCCGGGCGCCGTCTGAAGCGACCGGCCGGACAAAGCGCCGCGCCGCCTGGAGCGACCTGCCGGACAGAGCGCCGCCGGGCGCCGCCTGGAGCGACCGGCCGGACAGAGCGCCGCCGGGCGCCGTCTGTAGCGACCTGCCGGACAGAGCGCCGCCGGGCGCCGTCTGTAGCGACCTGCCGGACAGAGCGCCGCCGGGCGCCGTCTGTAGCGACCTGCCGGACAGAGCGCCGCCGGGCGCCGCCTGGAGCGACCGGCCGGACAGAGCGCCGCCGGGCGCCGCCTGGAGCGACATGCCGGACAGAGCGCAGCGGGGCGTCGCCTAGAGCGACCGGCCGACTCTGATCGATCATCTCATTGCACTGGCTGCAGCTCACCGGGGGCCGCCCGCTGAATGAAGAGCGCGCACCCCGGGATCACGGGACCAGGCGGCTCTGAAGAGCGCACCCCGGGATCACGGGACCAGGCGGCTCTGAAGAGCGCACACCCCGGCCGGCGGCAGACCTCACTGGCTCCGGCCGGATCTGTGTTGGCTTGGCTGGGTCTCGTTGGGACTCGCTGGGCCTCGCTTGGAGTCGCTTGGAGTCGCTGGAACTCATTGGGTCCCACTGGACCTCACTGGGCCTCGCTGAGCCTCGCTGGGTCTGACTGGGCCTCGCTGGGTCTCGCTGGGTCTCGCTGGGCCTCGCTGGGCCTCGCTGGGCCTCGCTGGGCCTCGCTGGGTCTCGCTGGGCCTCATTGATCCTCGCTGGGTCTGACTGGGTCTCGCTGGGCCTCGCTGGGCCTCGTTGATCCTCGCTGGGTCTGACTGGGTCTCGCTGGGCCTCGCTGGGCCTCACTGGGCCTCATTGATCCTCGCTGGGTCTGACTGGGCCTCGCTGGGCCTCGCTGGGCCTCGTTGATCCTCGCTGGGTCTGACTGGGTCTCGCTGGGTCTCGCTGGGTCTCGCTGGGCCTCGCTTGGAGTCGCTTGGAGTCGCTGGAACTCATTGGGTCCCACTGGGCCTCTCGCTGGGCCTCGCTGGGCCTCGCTGGGCCTCGCTGAGCCTCGCTGGGCCTCGCTGGGCCTCGTTGATCCTCGCTGGGTCTGACTGGGTCTCGCTGGGCTTCGCTGGGCCTCGTTGATCCTCGCTGGATCTGACTGGGTCTCGCTGGGCCTCGCTGGGCCTCGCTGGGCCTCGCTGGGCCTCGCTGGGCCTCGCTGGGCCCCGTTGATCCTCGCTGGGTCTGACTGGGTCTCGCTGGGCTTCGCCTGGCCTCGTTGATCCTCGCTGAGTCTGACTGAGTCTCGCTGGGCCTCACTGGGCCTCGCTGAGCCTCGCTGGGTCTGACTGGGCCTTGATGGGCCTCGCTGGGCCTCGCTGAGTCTCATTGGGCCACACTGGGCCTGGTTGAGTCTGGCCGGTCCTAACCATGGCTTTACCTAGGTCTGGTTGAGTCTCGCTGGATATCGCTTGGCCTCGCTTAGTCTCGCTTAGTCTCGCTTAGTCTCGCTTAGTCTCGCTTAGTCTCGCTTAGTCTCGCTTAGTCTCGCTGAGTCTCGCTAGATTCGCCTGGGCCTGGCTGACCCCGGCTGGGCCTGGCTGACCCCGGCTGGGCCCCGCTGGGCCTCGCTGGGCCCCGCTGAGTCTCGCTAGACTCGGCTGGGCCTGGCTGACCCCGGTTGGACTCCGCTGAGCCCCGCTGGGCCCTGCGGACAGCCACGGTCAGACGAGTACCGGCCAGAAATGGAGAATGGAATGGATGGCTGGGAATGGACTCGCTGTCCGTGTCGCCTGGCAGTTTGTCATTTACGACCAGACTCGCCTCGTCGCAATTCACAGGGCACAGCTGCCGTGCTCCAACGGCGCACACGCGAAAACACAGTTACAGTTACAGTTACTGTCCACCGTTCACCGTTCACCGTTCACCGTTCACCGTTCACTGATCGCTGTCCGGTGACCAGTGGTCACTGGGCGCAGGTCACAGTCCCTGGTGAGTGGTCACTGGTCACTGGGCATTGGTCACGGCCCCGGCGCCGGCGGTGTTAGGGCGTCTCGCCGAAGCTGAGCGCCTGCACTATCCGGGGGTCGGTCTTGCTGCCCTCCTTGAACTCCTCGAACGTCAGCTGATTGTCGCCATTCTGGTCCATCAGCTCGTAGATCTTGTCGACGCGACTCTTGGCGCTGTTCTCGTCTTCGTCGCTGACCTGCTGACCCTGCGGGGGAGAGAGAGGGGGGAGCCGAGGTCAGAGAGAGACCGACTGGCCCTGCGGTGGAGAGAGGGGAGGGGGAGGGGAGGGGAGCAGAGGTCAGAGAGAGAGACCGACTGACCCTGCGGGGGAGAGAGAGGAGAAAGAAGCAGAGGTCAGAGAGACCGACCGACCCTGCGGGGGAGAGAGGGGAGGGGAGCAGAGGTCTGAGAGGTCTGAGAGAGACCGACAAACAGCGATAGGGTCGCGTCATCCCAATGCACCCCAATGATGCAGAGGGTAGAGGAGGGACGTCTTCAAGCTGCCATCAATCTAGGCAACGGTTATATCATGCTGTGATTTATGGAGAGTAATTACTATGGGGCATTTTTATCTTAAATATTCCATATTCGCACGGAACAAGAGCATGTTTTTTTGTAAACATTTAGCAAAACAGGCTAAAAGGAGTATGTAACCATTTGACCGATGCAAAATAAGAAAACGTAAGTGCATTAGAGCTATCAGTGCCTGCATGCTGGCGAAACAAAGTGTTAGGGCGATATGATCCCTGACAAATTGTGTTGGTTTCTTGTTCGAAATTTATCGAGCACCGATAACTTTATCTCTTGCAAGTATCACTTAACACTGGATGTAATAGAAGTTAATTACCGTCAACATAAGCCAGACTATCTCTTAGGGGACGCATAATCATTAATCATGTTATGATTAAACGTGAGTGAAATGTCCAAACATTTTACCCATGATGTTTGTATAGTGTAGATCAAAGATGGGTAATACAACACATTCACATTTTAAATGTAAAATATAACTAATAGTTATCAACCTGGTTACTTAATAATTCATTTGTTATAATATAATAATATTTAATTATCCGATTATCAGGTTATCAGAAATTATCCGCCCAGACATTTAATTGAACTTGTTGGCTTGGCGAAACAAACCACGGATACTTACCACCATTTCGTAGATAGCTCCAACAATATTGTACATCTCCTCTCTGGTGATGTAGCCGTCGTTGTCCACGTCATAGAGTCTGAAGGCCCCTGAACACACACAGAAGTCATGGTCAGGTATCCACGTCATAGAGTCTGAAGGCCCCTGAACACACACAGAAGTCATGGTCAGATATCTACTTCATAGAGTCTGAAGGCCCCTGAACACACACAGAAGTCATGGTCAGATATCTACTTCATAGAGTCTGAAGACCCCTGAACACACACAGAAGTCATGGTCAGATATCTACTTCATAGAGTCTGAAGGCCCCTGAACACACACAGAAGTCATGGTCAGATATCTACTTCATAGAGTCTGAAGGCCCCTGAACACACACAGAAGTCATGGTCAGGTATCCACGTCATAGAGTCTGAAGGCCCCTGAACACACACAGAAGTCATGGTCAGGTGTCTACTTCATAGAGTCTGAAGGCCCCTGAACACACACAGAAGTCATGGTCAGGTATCCACGTCATAGAGTCTGAAGGCCCCTGAACACACACAGAAGTCATGGTCAGGTGTCTACTTCATAGAGTCTGAAGGCCCCTGAACACACACAGAAGTCATGGTCAGGTGTCTACTTCATAGAGTCTGAAGGCCCCTG
>JAXIVJ010001743.1:90000-122500 GCA_036785665.1 Chirona hameri
CAGACAGACAGACAGACAGACAGACAGACAGACAGACAGACAGACAGACAGACAGACAGACAGACAGACAGACAGACAGACAGACAGACAGACAGACAGACAGACAGACAGACAGACAGACAGACAGACAGACAGACAGACAGACAGACAGACAGACAGACAGACAGACAGACAGACAGACAGACAGACAGACAGACAGAGGCTCTTCAAACAGTAAGTTAGATGTCGGATAAATCATGCGAGTTATTAACCCGCGAGTTACTGGGGTGTATTTCATAACGCGACTTACTGGGGGGGGGGGGCTATTTTTTGTCCCCCTCGGATCTCCGGAACTACTGAACCGAATGTAAAAATTCAAACGGCATTCGATAGCCCTGGCAAATTTATCGAGGGAAACATAATATTGTTGACCTCAAGGTCACTGATGACGTCACAGGTCAGGTCAAGTACAAAATGTTTGACCATGTCAAAAGGTCTCGATGGATGGAATTGTCGCGCAAAATTGCGATATTAAACGCATAAGCTGTCGATAAATCGGTATGATTCGTGTGTCTGACACTTCTAAGTCCCTTTCTAAGCTGAGATTGCTAAGCTGCTAAGCTAAGCTTGGGTCAGGTCAAGGTCATCCGAGGTCACGAGGTCAAACAACAGATTACGGTCATTAGGCGTTGTAACACATGTTTGTGGGGTTGTTTTTAGTCTAGAACGCGAAAAATGACCTTAGAACATTGTTTGTTCCATATAAATAGAAGTAGAAAGCAAAAACGGAAATGCGTTTTTTATGCATAGTAATGCTGTGAGAAGTCATTTTTGAAGATATCAACTTCAAATTTGGTACACATATTCACCGCACACGTCTCGATCACATATATTCCGGTTTTGTGATAATTCTGATTTTTCTTGAAAAAAAGAAGGTATTTAGATTTCTCAAAATTGTGAATAAAAAAATATGAGATAGCAGTTTGATAGCCCGGTCTATTGTCAGCAGTTTGATTTAAAATAATTGAGTTTATCTCAAACATCGTACCTTTGACAGCGTTGTCCGAAAACCATTATTTTGCAACAAAAACTGAAGAACATGACGTCACTCTGACGTCATTCCCGGTTGACCTATCATAAGCTCATATTTTTACTTTTGCCAACATGTGTAGAATTGATGTGAGAGAAGGTACTGCAAGTTCGGTGACGATACCGGTGTTCTTTTAGGAGTTATTGCAAAATAATGGGGGGGGGGGAAATAGCCCCCCCAGTAACTCGCGGGTTAATGTCACAGTAATCGACAACAAACGCAGTAGATAAGAAATACAATTAACTAGGAAGTATCCCTCGACTTTAAGGCTAACATGGCTAAATATGTATAACTGGAGCTCAGGTATGCACTGTCTTACGAGTTGTCAGGCGTCGTTTCGTGTGGCCTCTGGGTATACCGGCCTACACTGACCGGCGAATACCTGCCCGCCTGCGGTCACCTCCCTGTTATTAATACAACTGCTGCTGTTGGTTCTGGGTGTGGGCACGCGGAGAACGTGCCACGCTGCACGGTGTTGACTCGTGCCCGCGGGCCATAGACCTCATTTGCGATGTGGGTCGATCGATCAGGCGTATGAAAAGCGTCGCTTTCCAGAAGTGATGTATCCGGTATTGGGGAGAGGATGCTTCTCAGAACGGAGATCGGATACTGGACCGGCCGGGCGGCGAGAGATGGGAGTTTGAAGAGCGGCGACAGAGCTCGCGGTAGGAGAGAAGAGCAGCGAGTCCGGGAGAAATAGGATACGGCAGCCAGTCACACCAGGGACGTGCGCTGAACACGATCGACCCACAACCAGTGGGGTCGTCGAGCATTTTTGAGTGTGAGGGGGGTCGGCTGAAATGACGAAAAAATAACCCCGTATTAATTTTTTGCGTGTATTAAGTCTTTGCAGCATTTTTGCATGTGGATTTGTATGTTATTGTAGGTACTTGTTGTTTAGCGTCGTCAAGCGGCACGATTTTTTTAACGGGTTTTCCTGATAAAACCCAGAAATATAGGCGGTGGGCCATGTATAGGATAAGAAGCTAAAAATGCTATAAATTCCATTCAGCGTTACGAGGAACCGAATACGATGACGATGGCTTCGTTGTGATGATGGCCACCGATGTGACGCCGCGAAGCGGCGTGACATTTTTATTTTAAGTCGTGGAAAACGAAATGTTAATATTGGAACCAGATCGTGACTGGAGCCAAGCCTCAGGTAACCCCCTTTCCTGGTTACACATCTCGGTACACTGAAAGAAAAAGACACTATGCATCTTACCAGCCCTTCTACCACCCAAGATACCACCCTTCGAGGCCTGGTACTAATGGTAGTATTGAGTACCAGGGTCTCACCCTTGGTAGACCCTAGTATGATCTGCCTACTAGAGTGCCTACCAGGGGGCTCGCCCTTGAACCAGGCCATGAACTCCCCCTGCATTCGGCACACGCGCGACAAGCTGTCTACTAGTGTTTACCAGGGGGCTCGCCCTTATACCAGGCCTTTAACTACCCTCTGAATTCGGCACACGCGGCAGCCATCTTGATTCGCAAGCAGACACTGCATGCGTTGAAGTGCATTCAAACTGCGTTGGCGTAAGTGCGTGTTGCGTCGGTACGTGTGTTGGAGGGGTAAAGTGTTAAGTTTCTCTGCATTGTACTTAATGCTTGTTGCTCTTTGTTAGTAGTGGCAGCCATATCGATTTTCAGCTGCAGAGACTGCGTGACGTGAGTGCGGAAGTGTTCCACCGTGAGTGCGTGCTACGTGTGTTGGAGGGATGAGGGCTCACATGTTAAGTTGTACTTTATGCTTGTTGCTCTTTGTTGGTAGTGTATTAGCTGCATTATGAACAGTTTCCATAGTATAATTTCCTAGTTAGATACGTATGCAGGCAGAGGCATCATCTCCGAACTTTCAATTATTCTTGAACAATGTCAACAAACTTCCCAGGAAATTTGGGGTAGAGTTTTGTTTGCTCCCATGTGATTTTGTTATGCATGTGAAACCTATTTTATGCATATTTTTATCGAATGAATCTTGTTGCAATACAGAAACCCAAGGGCGGATCCAGGGTGCCAATTGGTCACGGCCCCAAAGATTATGAAACCGTGTTTTGCCCCTCGGGAGCAAAACACGGTGGTCGCCTGCTCGGGGGCGTTCCCGAGCAGGCGATCAGCCGCGTGTTTGCTGTAATAACTGTCATGTCAGATGTTTCAACTCAGTTTACTGTACGAATAAATCTCGTTCCGGAAAAAATGCCTGTTGTTGAGATATTCGGGAGAAAAATAACCAACGCAAAAGCTGCAGTAACTGGTGGATATGTGGTAAGTGGGCTGGTAAGAAAGGGAATCCCCCTGGCAAGAGAGGTAGTACCACTTACTATACCCCTAGTACCAGGGTTAGTAACCGTCGCTGAACCCTGGTATTTGCAGTATAGTAAGCGTGACTACCTCCGTCGTAACCGGGCTAGTAAGCGTGGCTACCCCCTCGTAACCGGGCTAGTAAGCGTACTACCCCTCGTAACCGGGCTAGTAAGCGTGACTACCCCTTCGTAACCGGGCTAGTAAGCGTACATCCCTTCGTAACCGGGCTAGTAAGCGTACTACCCCCTCGTAACCGGGCTAGTAAGCATACTAACCCCGTCGTAACCAAGCTAGTAAGCTTTGACTAGGTCATGGTTTTCGGGCTGGTATATTTTACCAGGTCCCTAGTAAAACTGGTGGTAATACCCCTAGTACGTTTTACTACGGGTGGTTAGTAAAGGCCTCGTAATTTTTGACACTAGCCCAAAACTAAACACCCCTAGTAACTTTTGCTCTCAGTGTATGATGAAAATATTGAAATGAAGGTAGTTTTTTATATATGTTATCCTCGGATAGTAAATCACGATGACCGGTAGCAGTCAGCGCTCAATAGTACATATGATAATAATAACTGTATACATATTAACCAAACTGTAACAAGCAACTAGTAACAGTGCAAATGGTTTGAAAGCAGCAAGGGGCAGAACAACTTTTCCGCGCATAAATGGTCCCCGTGGATCTGGAGGAGCCTGGGGGGAGATGGCTCGGGGAGATGGTCCTGGCCTGGTTCCCACTATTAGCTCTTCGGTCCAGCAAGCTGGGCACCGCTGGAGCAGCTTCCGGGTGCCGATGTCATCGTCTTTGCGTTCGCGTCGCCTTTTGCGGAACTCGGCAGATTAGCTAAACATGTAGCCCGCTTGAAAGTTAATATTTTATGAAGGGAGTGGGCCCTGGTGGAATTATTTTCCCATTTTCCAAATTTGTTTAAGCAATTGTGAAAGTAGTGTCATGTCGCGAAACGGCGCCACATTTCCACTTTTTGACTGTGGATAGCTGAACTTTGACTGCTGCAAAGGCATTTTTTTTACGATAAAGTGTTAACTCCCCCCCGCAAAAGTGGTGTGTGTGTGTGTGTGGGGGGGGGGGGGTCAATCACCCCTCCTTCTGAGAGTGGAGGGTCGGGGGGACCGTCCCCCGACCCTGCCGTCGGCGACGCCCCTGCATGTTACGGATGAAATTGCCTTCGTTTTCCTTTCGGAGCAGCGGTGTGTCGAAGGGAAAAGGAAGGAAATTCCATCCGTTACTGAATTAGCCCATTTCCACGTCACAGGGGTGTAGGATCCTATTCAGTTTAGGGGGCTTCAGCCCCCTCCCCCCCCCCCCCCCCAACTTGGCTTCAGCCACCCCAACTTGGATGAAGAAGTGGGTCAAATGCGGGGATAAATCTGTATTTTGGTGGATTTTGATGGTACTTTAAGCGATTTTCACCAGCTCAGACCCCCCCCCCCCCAAACTTATCTGGAGAAGCTGCGCTCCTGCCACACCGTATGTCATATTCCAATCTTGATTTTAATAGGAATTACACTCAAACTAAAATCAGATTCCGCCATAAAAGTGTGTTTGGGGGGGGGGGGGGTCGTCCGCCATAAAAAGTGTGGGTGGGGGGGGGGGGGGGTCAAGCCCCTTCCCCCCGGTTTTCAAAAGTGGGGTGAAGGGGTAGGGGGGGGGGGGGGGGGGTCACGACCCCCCGTCATCGACGCCCCTGCCCACAACGTGTGGGGATCGGCCGCACCAGCCCAGAATCCACTCTAGGTTTGAGCATACAATGAGGAAGTATGCGGAAAGTAGAGCCGTACGATCTCATTTGTACGCGTTGGTCGAGCTTGCTGATAAGACAGAATGCCAATTCGAATTGATCGGCTCGCTCCTCTGACATCATGGATGCCGTATTGCCGTACGTCAGTGCAGTGTCCTGTGTAATGTCCAATTATCTTATCTCACTGACGTGCCGCAGCTGAGATTTTTCAATAAAATAGCTGCAGTTTGGACTAGGCGAGCCTGAGAGTCCTACGGAACGATTTACACCTTTCTGGATTTAATTTTAGACCGTATCTACCGGCCCAGACCACGCTCCGACACGATCTAACTCCTCTCGGCGCAGCTGTCCATCAGAGGAGATTCAATTTTGCGGAAAACTTTGGCATCGTCGGTGTGCCCCACGCAGTTGGACCGGATGAACCGGGGAGATCGCTAGTGAAGACAGAAAGAATGGAGGTGCCCGCATTCAGCTCCCTGTCCCTCCGGGGGTTACTTTGTTGTAGTCACTGGTCGGTGGTTGGTGGTTGCGGGTTGCCTGCCATGCCGGGGGCGGCCGGCGGACCGAGGATGGTGATTGGTTGACTCGGCTCAGGCCAGGGGGGGGGGGGAGCGGCATTCTGGTCAATGCAGATGCCAGAGGGGCGGCATTGTGGGCCGGTTCACACCAGGAGTCATCAGGGCGGTAACCATCCGTAACGACTTGTATCCGTCGAACATTGACAAATATCGTGATTTTAGAGAAAATTCGAGCAACTTTTCCCGAAAGTTTTTTTAAAGGTGTCTATTGCACAAAACAACGAATTGTTAGCTGCGACTTCTTATGAACTTTAAACTGAACATCTGGCATTCTACGACTGGTGTTACGAATCGGAATGCGTGTGTCCGCCTTACTATGCATATTGGCCATTAACCAGCTAACTCCGTCAAGAGCTACACATTTTGCCTGAAGTACAAACCTGTACCCAGGCACGTAGCCAAGAGGGGGGGGGGGGGGGAGGGGGGTGCGGCCGCATCCCCTGAATGCCAGGAGAGCCCTTTTCGGCGGCGGAGGGCCCCTTTCGGCGCGCGCAACGCGCCGAAAAGGACCGACGGGACCGCCCGAAGCACGATATGATGGGCTCTTTACCACGCGTGGTCTTTAGAGAGTTTAGAGCACTTCAGAGGCTCTTTAGGGCCACCAGGACCCTCTCTGAAAGACCAGAGGGCCCCTTGGACGTTCAAAAGAGCCCTGTGCATGTCAGAGGGGCCCCTGGCCAGACCGAAAGGGCCCCTGAGCGGGTTCGAGGGCCCCTGAACACGTTGAATGGGCCCTAGCCAGCACAGAGGGGCCCCTAGGCAGGTCGAGAGGCCCCTGAGCATGTCGGCAGGGCGACAAAGCAGCCAGCACAGTCCCTTGCCAGGTCATAAGGGCCACTGAGCAGGTTGGAGGGCCCTTGGACAGACCCCAGAGGGCCCTAGGAAGTTCAAAGGGCCCCTGTGCAGGTCAGAGGAGCCCCTGACCAGACCGAAAGGGCCCCCTATGTGCGTCAGGATGGCCCCCGAACATGCCGAATGGGCCCCTAGTCAGCACGGAGGGGCCCCAGGGAAGGTCGGAGGGCCCTCGGAGCATGTTGCAAGGCGACAAAGCAGCCAGCGTAGTCCCTTGCCAAGTCGGAAGGACTCCTTAGAAGGCTGGAGGGCCCCTGAAAAGACCAGAAGGGCCCTAGAAAGTTCATAATGCCCCTGTGCAGATCGGAGGAGCCCCTGACCAGACCGAAAGGGACCCTGGGCGGGTAAGAAGGGCCCGGAACATGCCGAATTAGCCCCTAGCCAGCACGGAGGGGCCCCAAGGCAGGTAGGAGGGCCCCCTAAGCATGTTGGCAGGGCGACAAAGCAGCCAGCGCAGTCCGACCAGAAGAGTCGCTGGACAGATCGGATGGGCTCCTGGGCAAGTCAGAGGGGCCCCTGGCTAAACCAAAACGGTCCCTGGGCCGGTCGGAAGGGCCCCTGAACATGCTGGATGAGTTTCTAGCTAGACTGGAGGGGCCCCTGGGCAGGTCGGAGGGGCCCCTGAGCATGTCGGCAGGGTGACAAAGCAGCCAGTTCAGTCCCTGGCCAGGTCGGAAGGACCTCTGAACAGGCCGAATGAGCCCCTTGACACACAAGAGGGGCTTCTTGGAAGGTCAGAGGAGTCCCTGATCAGACCGGAAGAGCCCAAAGCACGTAGAGATCCCAGACGAATATTAAATACAAAGAGGACTTACTCCACAAGAAAAATATTAAAATCGGAGCTTTCGGGTATATTGTAACACACTTCGTCAGCGATTAAGAGGCATTCGGTAACAGGTCATTGCTCGTCTTTAAGATGACCAATGACATGTTACCGAATGCCTCTTAATCGCTAACGAAAGGTGTTACAATATACCCGCAAGCTCCGATGGTATTTTTTCTTGTAGAGTAAACCCTCTTTGTATTGAATATATATCACCCACTCCACATCATGTCTTTTCGCGGATCCCAGATGAGTCCCTGAGCAGGTCAGAAGGGCGTTGGAAAGGTCAAAGGGGCCCTAGACGATCTGAAGGGACCCTGGGCCTTTCAACAGGAAGAATGCAGTTGTCCAGGGAATAAAACTAAAAAAAATTGCGTCGCTCCGCGGCGCAATTTAACTACAAATTCAATTATATACGGGTTAGGAAAAAACGGGCCGTTTCTCGGCGCATTTATGTGTTATGTTGCTACTTTCCTATATAATTGGGCAAAATAGTTCACTTAAAAAAAGCGCACTTTTATACGCACAATAACATTTTTAGAGGTCCGCACCATAGGCAATGTGACGCATTGATGAGAATGCATATCCAGGGCATACGACTCAAAATTTTCGCGCTGCTCCGCGGCGCAATTTATTTAAGGGTTCCAGGTCTTGAGCTTTAATTTTTTTTTTCCAAGTTGGTATAGCTGATTCCAATTTGGTCCCGCTGTTCCAAAGTCGATATGGCAGTTTTCTAACTCCAGGTCCTAAAAGTTGGTATGGCCCATGCCATACCTGTCATACTGCATTTTCCATCCTTGTAACGTGCTTTTTTATCCGTTTTGTTTGGACCTTTCAACGCTTGGGAAGGGGCCCTTTCAGCGCTCGGGAAGGGGGCCCTTTCGAGACGCCGCACCCCCTGAACTAAATACTGGCTACGTGCCTGCATGTACCCATTTACATCAATCCGCTTTCTATCAAGGTAAATTTGCGCTGCGCAGTTGCCCGGGTTCAGCTACCTTCAAAATAGCATTACACACTTCCCCCTGCGTCGTTTGTTTTGCCATCCGCAAATTAGAGAGCAGGACACCCACTTGCTTCCTCCAGCTGCAGGGAACCTGTCGTTAGCGCGCGTTCCGTAATTGATGGCAGGCGGGCGCCAGCGATGGGCCTCAAGCACTGCCGGCGCACCACACAACAGTTCCGGTCATCCGCCAATAACGGAACTGGGCCCCCTCTTAAGGGACAATAGTATTCAGAGACCAAGATGTTAATGATAGAACATTCTAGAGTTATATATAAGTCACTTTTCCACCATTCAGCTATTTTTTAACATTTCTTCACCAGAATAATTTAATTAGTATTGATAGCATCAGCCAGTAACCTTCTTATGGGTTTCGCTTCAATCGATGATATTGGGCCTTCAGATGCATTACATGAAAATCGATTCCGGCTCCGTATCGATATTTAAATATAAGAAATGATAATAACTACTCGAAATATTAGTTTTATATAAACATACGTGGATAACAACAAGAATAATGAACAATAATAAGAAAAAAACTATTATTTTAAATAAGCTTAATTGTCCAACTAAGACGACATGCTGATTTTTAGCACTAACATTTAACAAAGTTAAATATACTTACTGTGCAGATTGAAGCGATAGTTATCATCTGAGACTGAGTGGAGGGAATGTACAAGTAATGTGTTCAGTGCAAGTATAAAGTAAGGAGGTTGTAGATGTTTAAATGTGTTTAAACTTGCAGCACATGCCGTACGGACTACGGACACTAGGACGAAGTTAAAACTAGTGTCCTGCTGCTGCAGGTGTCGGCATGTGAACTGTGTGTCTTGCTGATGCAGGTGCCTGCCTGTGACGTGGACTGTTGCTGCAGGTCTGCCAATGATAATAAACCGCCGGCGGAAACCGGAGAAAGCGGGAAAAAAACACATAAATAAATACAGATTTTCGTGTCGTCGGTATCACTTGTCGCTGTCCCAACTATGTATGGTATGCAGTATGCATAGGCGTGCACAAGGGGGGGGGGGGGGGCAAACGGGGCAATTCCCCCCTGAAGGTCTGTACGTGCCCCCTTTGGTCGAACAAAAATGAACTATTTTTTTTGTAAAGAGAAAAATGGTGAAAATATGCCCTTTTAAAAATATAGTGGGCCAAATCCGTTGAGTTTTTGTTTTGGTGGGGGTACTTTATGATCCCCTGGAAGCAAAAATTGCCCCTCCTGGAGCGAATCGTGGGTACGCTACTGGAAGTATGCACACTGCAATGTAAAGTAGTTGGTAGGGAACATATTTGGCGTTAACTTAATGCACTAGTTTAAACTTCGTCCTAGTGTCCGTAGTCCGTACGGCATGTGCTGCAACGTGAGACTAGTAAAATAGCGTGCCAACAAACATGCATAAACATTTAAACATAAACAACCTCCTTACTTGAAAATATATACACTTGCACTGAACACATTAGTTGTACATTCCCTCCATTCAATTTCAGTCTCAGATGATAACTATCGCTTCAATCTGCACAGTAAGTATATTTAACTTTGGTAATGTTAGTGTTAAAAATCAGCATGTCGTCTTAGTTGGACAATTAAGCTTACTTAAAATAATAGTTTTGTATTATTATTGTTCATTATTCATGTTTTTATCCATGTATGTTTACCTATATATAACTAAAAAAAAAATTCTAGCCGCCACCCATTAATAGGTGACCAGGAGTGCCCCCACCCACGATCCCAACGACGCACGACACCTTTCATTAACACCAGAGAACAAAAGAGAAAATGTCGCGGCACTCCCAGCTAAGAAATGGAAACAAACATAAAAAGCATATGAGGAGAGGTAGTTTGGGTGTTAGATGTGGTGATATAAAAGAAGGCGGAAAGTAGTCATTGCTGAAAACAGCAAATAACTGCCCCCCAGCTACGCGCCCCAGGATTCCATATTCATTCACGCTGTTATAAAGGGGATATCGGTCATACAGGGCGGAGGACAAAGTCTGGTCAATTTTCGATCATTTCTTGCTGGTTGTTCGTGAACCCCACTCAGCTAAGCGTAGCTTGTTGCCGAGTAGGGTTCCTGAAGCCAGCGCCATTGAATGGGTACACATATCACATGCACATATACACATACATATACACATATATACATACACATATACACATATACACATACACATATACACATACACATATACACATACACATATACACATACACACATACACACATACACACATACACACATACACATATACACATATACACATACACATATACACATACACCTATACATATACATATACATACACATATACATACACATATACATACAACATACATACACACACATACACATACACATACACATATACACATACACATATACGCATACACATATACATATACATACACATATACACATACACATATACACATACACATATACATGTACACATACACACATACACACATACACACATACACACATACACATACACATATACACATATACACATATACACATATACACATATACACATACACATATATACATATACATATACACATACACATACACATACACATATACACATACACATATACACATACACATATACACATACACATATACACATACACATATACACATACACATATACACATACACATATACACATACACATATACACATACACATATACACATATACACATACACATACACACATACACATATACACATACACATATACACATACACATATACACATACACATATACACATACACATATACACATACACATATACACATACACACATACACACATACACACATACACATACACATATACACATATACACATACACATATACACATACACACATACACACACACGCACACATATACATATACACAGTACTCATACACGCACACATATACATATACACAGTACTCATAGACGATCATATATAATTATAAGTAATCATATATAACAATATATGCTGCCATACCATAATGTATCACAAATTTAATTACATTTTTTTTAAATACCATAATGCCATACCATAATGTTGTTGTATTATTATGTATACTACTTTGTTGTTGTAATATTATGTATAGGTACTATTATGTTGTTTTACATATTATGTATTTGAGTAGTGAATGACACTAATCACTAGCTTCTGTCTAGGAAGTAACTTCTTAAGTACTTTTTAAATGTAAGTTTTGAGCGTGGGACGTCCTGTACAGCAAAGTTCCTTGATATTATATTATTCCATAATTTAGGTCCCATGCATGCAAATGTAAATAGTCTATAATTCTTTGTTGAGAAGTTGTTTTGAAAGTGATTAACTTGTCTTGTATGATGGTGAGGTTGTGGTGATGGTTGAATGAGATATCTTACTGCTGCTGGTAGTTCATTCAATAGATACCTATGCATAATTAGAAGCATTTGTAAGTGTGCTATTTCATGAACTTTAAGTATATTGTATTTCTTGAAAATTGGATTTGCACTTTGTGGGGGAAGATGCCTTCAATTATTCTCATGGATCTCTTTTGCAATATTAACAATTTATGGATTTGACTTTCATAATTTGAGCCCCATTTCGAGTAGTTATTCTTATTTATTATACTTAAATATCGATAAGGAGCCGGAATCGATTTTCATTTCATGCATCCGAGGGCCTATTATCATCGATTGAAGCGCAAACCATCGAATGTATTGCACAGCTGCATGATTTGGGTGAAGCGTGGTTCCCATCAGTTCCCACCACGCTAAACCATGCTTCCCACGTCATTTGGTCAAAATAAGAAGGCTAGCGCTATCCGCACCCCTGAAAGCGGGTCTTGCTTTCTGGTAGCTATTACATTGCAATTGTATGTTACCCTTACTTAATTTCCGGGTTTTGGCAACCCTGATAGATTGCCACTCTAAATCACGATATATCATCATCATCCACAAAGCCGTTCTTGACCGTGTTCACCCTGCCGAAAGGTTCGCGGAAGAGACCAGTGTGTCGCGAGCGACGGGCGGGTACGAGGAGAGGAAACAGCGAGACCAGATGTGGACTGTCGATTCGGTGGCGAAACAGGTTGAGCATGAACATAATGTCCGTCTGTATGAAGCGGGCTTTGAGAGGTGCATTTAAAATGGTCCAGTAGAGAATGGTAGTCCAAGGGAGGGCATCGCTGGTGGGTGTTCGAGCCCAGCCAGATGAGAAATCGATGCTGAAGACGTTCAAAGCGTGCCAGGTGGGTGATTGCGGCGCCGCCCCAAATTACACTGGCGTAGTCGATAACGGGCCTAATACGAGCGTTAAAAGCACAGACCACGGCCTGGTGGTCGAACTTGGCTCTCTCAGGAGTCGACGGCATCCGCATACTGCGCATAAGTAGCCCGAGCATCCGGTTGGCTTTAGCCACTGTGGCGTCGACGTGTTGAGCAAAAGTCAGTTTTGCATCCAAGATGACCCCAAGGTGACGCATCTGAGCAAAGCGTTCCAGCTAGTGGCCGTCGAGTGTGTAGTTTGACTGAACCGGAGATGTACGAAGAGTGAATGTGATGGTCTTGCATTTAACTGGGTTGAGTTTCAGTTTCCAAGTTTTTGACCATATGCAGAGACGGGTTAGATCTGCCTGAAGGGCGTCTACATCGTTTTTATCATGAATCTGGTGGGATTTTTTTGACGTCATCTGCATACACCAAACAGCCAGTTTGTATTTGGTCCGGAATGTCAGCAACGTAGCAGGCAAAAAGAAGTGGGCCGAGAATGCTGCCTTCCGGGACACCGGATTTCACTGGAACCCATTCGGAGTGTTTCCCGTTGAGAACCACTCGCTGGGAGCGGCAGCTAAGATATGACTCAATCCAGCTGTATGCATGACCCGTGATGTTGAAAGAGTGTCGGAGCTTGAACAGTAATGGTTTGTGATTGACACTGGGGAAGGCGGATGAGTAGTCGGTGTATATATCGTCAGTCTGTTGTCCTTTCGAGATTGAAGTCCAGCAATGGTCTAAGCAGCAGGCGAGGTTTGAGATGCAGGAGCGGTTGGGAAGGAAGCCGTGTTGGTGTGGAGGTAAGGCCGGGAGACATGCGCGCAAGCGGCTCTCGCTGATATTTTTTCAAGGATTTTGGAGCCGATCGGAAGGAGTGGACAGGTCGGTAGTTCTCGGGAAGCTTTCTGGAATCCTTCTTATACACGGGAATCACGTTCGCCTGCTCATTCATTATCAGCAGGTCATTTACTTAATGTAAATGTAAAACTGATGTAGTTCAATGATATAATTTATGATACAAATGGTGTAAGGTCAGGCACGTAGCCAGGATTTTGGATTTGTATCGGGGGTGGGTGGGAGGTGGGGCACGTGGGTGGTAGAATCAAATTTCGCTCTTCAGCCATATGTTGTTGACCGGGGGGGGGGGGGGGGGGGAGGGGGGGGGGGGGGGGGAGGATCGGGATCGGTCGTCAGAGAATCTCATTTTATCTAAAGTGTAAATTTGTTTTGCTCAGGCGGAGGGGAGGAGGAGGAGGAGGAGGAGGAGGAGGAGGAGGAGGAGGAGGAGGAGGACATCGCCCCCTTGGCTACATCCCCGTGTAGGGTGCTGGTGCCATATTGTGATCATGTTATATATGCGTTAAATTATAAGTCATCCCCTAATTTATTTGATAAATGTTAAACATATAGCAATAGCAGCTCTTCCTCATATTGAATGAGTTTCACATTTTAAAGATGTCAGAAGCAGGTAGTTGATGTTATTTGTGCAAGTATACTGACCAGTCCAGTTTCTTTTAAGTTGGTGGGGCAAAAATCAATGTTGGTGGGGCAAAAAACAATGTTGGTGGGGCGCCCGCCCCACCAAGTGTATAGGAAACTCCGCCCCTGCACCCACTCCTGACTTGTGGAAAGGCGGCGGCTTAGAGGTCCCTAACCACACACCAAATTTGAACACAATCGGTTCATCCGTTCCTGAGATATAGAATAGGGGTGTATACGTGCGCACGTGCAGAGTCACCCCACCCCTGAGTTGTGTGAAAGTGGCGGCTGAGGGGTCCCTAACCACACACCAAATTTGCACATAATCTGCTAAGCCGTTGCGGAGTTATTGCGAGAAAATACTTGTCAACACCCGTCACGCGGCACGCGCCACGCGCAGTGGTAGTTACCCACATGAGTCGGCACTGGTCTGAAACAGAGTAGGTTAGATGAGGCTGCTCAGCAAAGAAGTCCGCTTGTCAATCGGACGTGCGGTTGCAGAGATATGAGCTTCTCAAAAGCGTCGCCATGGACCGGGTCGGGCCGAGCCACTCATAATCAGATCTTTCACATGTACCACGGAAGGACTAGCGAGCGCTTCGCGCTCGCTCGTAACAAGCAGCCTGCGTATATATGCCTAAAGTCCGTCGTTATTGTATGCAATAGTTTCCATATCCAAGCTACCATATGCATGACGTCATAATTGTCATGAAGCTTTGCATGGCCATGAAGGAGAAAAGAGAAACATGCCCATTTTTCGACGGATATCCATCTATCGTCCAAACAAATGCCATATTTGTTTTTTTTAATCAAAATACCCCTGCTTGTCAATATATAAAATTTGCAAATAATCAAATTTGTATAGAAAAAAATTAAGACAACTTTCAAGGTGACCTATTCCCTATAATGTTTTTCTCCCATCTACTCCTTTTGCTGATTCTCCTTTTCTTCCAACTACCATCTTACTGGATGCCAACCTTGCGATGCATGCTGGGCTTCGGTGTTCTGCCTCCTCGTGGCAGTGGAGGGCAGCAGCCGAGCCCGGGAGGTTGACTGAAATGAGTCTTCAGGGTATACTGTGCCGCAGCGCAAGCAGGCGTTGCGGTGCAGTCTACCTGCCAGTAATACGGTCCTTGCATCGTCACGCCGTAGTCCGTACCTACGCTGATAGCGGTTGACCAAATTAGGTTACTGGGAAATAAATGAATATGTTTATACCAAAGCTGCTTGAAATACACTTTTGTAACTCTCGCACTTCTTACACGTTTTCTTACTGCAAACTTAGTTCCTCGCACATGAACGAAACAAGCGATGTCACACAAAGAATGCCATATAACATCCCTGTTAATATTCAATTCAATGCCGGGCCGAAACTGGAAATAAGGCATCGGCTATAAACCGACTGATACCCAGTTAACCAATGCAATTCCGGAGCACTTGTGCGGCCATAACAGCCGGCGCCAAATAGCTGACTGAATGATTAACAGCCCAGCGGCCAGTGTGCCCTGCCCGCTGATGGCCACGCCAATCCGCGCCTCACAAACGACCCGGCCGCGCTCCGTAATTAGTGCTCGGAAATGACACAGCAGCGTTCCGTAATTGGTGCCTGCCGTGCCGCCTCGCGCGGCCGTGCCGCCGCGCTGGAGCGATCGGTGGCCCAAGTTTGGTCAGCACGCCACGCCCACGAGCGACGGCACGAGAGCCCTGCCGCCGCCCACCGCCCAACACTTGGACGCACGGAGTAGGGCTGTGACACGAAATGATCTGTCGAATTTACAAGTCAAATGGTGCGGCTGATGGAGGGGATGACCTGGTCATGGTGGGACCACACGCCACTGTGGCGACTTGTTGACAGAATATCCTGAACAGCTCGACATTTTACCAACCGGCTAGCTGAAACTGTCTTCTGAATAAGTCGCCAGTTCGCCGTGCTCGCGTTACAGCACTGGAAATGTTGACGGCTTTAAAGCCAGATAAGACGGGTGTCGGCGGAAGTAATATTCCTAATGCATCTCCGCGTCTCCGCGTCTCGCGTCTCCGCGTCTCGCGTCTCCGCGTCTCCCTGGGGACTACTAACGACTGGCGTATGGGACATCACTCACATGGGCAGCGAAGCACGTGCTTCCCAGCCGTCGACAAGACGCTCTCCAAACATGTTTATGTGACGTTTCAGCAGCTCGAAGGAGAAATACATTTAAGTTGAAATATACGACAGAAGCGACGGTGGCTAATGTCATCTTGACGATTTCCATTTGAAAAATGAAACATCAAATCATTCACGTAGGAAACTTCAAACAAAACAAAACAATAATTATCTACTAATAAATTACTCAGTCCATTATCATTTCCATTGTCCATTATCAAACACCACTGTAAAATTATCCAAAGGGGGCGCGATAAAAAAATCACTATAACCGATAAATCGATAACGATAACGTTATCGCCGATAATCGATAAGCGATAACAGCCGATACATTTATCGCCAGATAACTACTAAATCGATAAATATACATTCCGCTACTAGCGATAACGATATTTCTACTAGCGATAACGATATTTAACGACATTTTACAGTATGTTCTATTTTAACACTAACAGTTTAAAACCTTTTATTTACCTTCTGCATACACACAAAATGCACCCCCCACAAAAAAAGGAAAAAAAGGCTGTGCCTGCCAGACTTGCAGTGTCTGCCAGATTCATTGAGGAAGTTGCCATGTATTACTTTATAATTGTATTACAGACATTATTTAATTGTATTATTTTATTTTATTTCAATATATTATTTCATTTTATTATTTAATTAAGTTAATTTAATTTAATAATTTCACTAATACAATTTTACATTTTCATTTTATCGTTTATCGCTGAATCGGGAACAAAGGTATCGGCGATACCCTTAAATCATTAACACGAGAAGAAGAAAAATCGGATAACCGATAACAGAAAACATTTATCGCGATAAAGTATCGCGATAAAATATCCCGATAACGGCCACCTGTGGAATTCTCCCTTTGATTTAGCGTTTCTGTTTGCCGTCCCAGTGATTGATTGAGCCCTGCTTTTGACGACAGACTCAGACTGGGATGCCTCGTCAGCACTGCTGACTGAGCTGACTATCAGCAGTAGTCAGCGCTGTGATAGAGGATGGGCCGCACTCGGGGACTCGTCCCGTCCCCCTGCCCCGCCGATCGACGCTCCCCGCCTCTTACCTTGTTTACGTCAAACACCCGAAACACAAGCGAGGCGAACTTGGTAGGGTCGCCGTGCGGGAAGAACTGCTTGTAGATCTTGATAAAGCCCTGTGGAAGACATCAGAAAGTGGCTGTACTACGTCGAGTCCAGTTTGGGACTGACTTGCAGTATCGCTAGCGAGAACGAATTGACCACAGACAGGAAGAGACAAGCACGTTTGGGAGTTAAATCGAGCCGTCAAATCGCCGACTGAAACACAGATGCTGAAGGTATTGACCGTGGACACCAACAACTCTGCAGGTATTGACCGTGGACACCAACAACTCTGCAAGTATTGACCGTGGACACCAACAACTCTGCAGGTATTGACCGTGGACACCAACAACTCTGCAGGTATTGACCGTGGACACCAACAACTCTGCAGGTATTGACCGTGGACACCAACAACTCTGCAGGTATTGACCGTGGACACCAACAACTCTACAGGTATTGACCGTGGACACCAACAACTCTGCAGGTATTGACCGTGGACACCAACAACTCTGCGGCGCGTGCTAAGCAGCAGTACTCGCGGCGCAGCTGTGTGGGTGGAGGAGGGGGGGGGGGGGGGGGACGGCTGGGACGAGCGTGCGTGTCTCTGTAATGTCCTTCGGCGGGGCAGAGCGCCGCTTTGCGCGTCGGCGGTCATTAACACAAGTTTGTCCGTCTAACGAGCGACCCAGCGTCCCCCAGCGAGCGGCCCGGGCCCGGCCCGCGCTGAAAACAGCAGAAACAAAGCACTGTTTACTGGGCAGTGAATGGCTGTCTAAGGCGGCGGCAAGGGAGACGGCGAAATACTGCACACGCACACGCACACACACACACACACGCACACGCACACGCACACGCACACGCACACGCACACGCACACGCACACGCACACGCACACGCACACGCACACGCACACGCACACGCACACGCACACGCACACGCACACGCACACGCACACGCACACGCACACGCACACGCACACGCACACGCACACGCACACGCACACACACACACACACACACACACACACACACACACACACACACACACACACACACACACACACACACACACACACACACACACACACACACACACACACACATATGAGTGTCTCCCGTGCCGCTCAATTCGCTAGGGAAGCTTACTGACACAGCAAGCCTGTTGGCGCGAAACACACATATGAGTGTCTCCCGTGCCGCTCAATTCGCTAGGGAAGCTTACTGACACAGCAAGCCTGTTGGCGCGAAACACACATATGAGTGTCTCCCGTGCCGCTCAATTCGCTAGGGAAGCTTACTGACACAGCAAGCCTGTTGGCGCGAAACACACATATGAGTGTCTCCCGTGCCGCTCAATTCGCTAGGGAAGCTTACTGACACAGCAAGCCTGTTGGCGCGAAACACACATATGAGTGTCTCCCGTGCCGCTCAATTCGCTAGGGAAGCTTACTGACACAGCAAGCCTGTTGGCGCGAAACACACATATGAGTGTCTCCCGTGCCGCTCAATTCGCTAGGGAAGCTTACTGACACAGCAAGCCTGTTGGCGCGAAACACACATATGAGTGTCTCCCGTGCCGCTCAATTCGCTAGGGAAGCTTACTGACACAGCAAGCCTGTTGGCGCGAAACACACATATGAGTGTCTCCCGTGCCGCTCAATTCGCTAGGGAAGCTTACTGACACAGCAAGCCTGTTGGCGCGAAACTGGTAACAAAGGAAATCAATATCAGTCGTCTAACTTAGAACCTGAACTACCCTGGCGGAACTTCCAACAGCTAGTCATCGTCAGTGTGGGACGATGCCCCTTGTTACCGAGTTCCGATAACTTCCTTCGACTTCTCTGTGGTCGTTAGTGCGACCGACAGTAAGGAAGGTCACACCACCCGACTGTTAGATCGGCCACACTGGACCGTCAAGAGGCTGAAGCCAAATTACACGGTCGATAGGCATAATGAACACCGGCGCTCAACTTCCATCAGTTAAGAAGTTTGACATCATTCAATCACAGAGTTCGCCGCCAGCTATTACACGATTCGACCGGTGCGGCGAAGCAGAAAACCAGCGGCCACACAGAGCCCAGCGGAGCAGGGGCGCAGCCAGACCTTCAGAAGGGGGGGGGGGCAAGCATCTGGGAGAGGCCCCCAGCCCCCACTTCCGCCCCCAAATAAATACCCCTGGTTATGAAAAACTACGGATTTCGGCCACTTTATTTTGTGAGGCCCCCTTTAAAAAAAATCGTCTATTTTTGAGGAGCTGGATTGGACCAGGACCCTCAGTAGGCATTGTACTGAGCGCATTACTAATTTGTACTGTTACGTACAGGAGAGAAAACCTAGCTTAGCTGACAACAGGATGGGGGTCGGCTTTTGAGTGTGGGGGGCGGCTGAAATGACGAAAAAATATACCCCCATTGTTATACGTGTATTTAAGCCTTTGCAGCATTTTGTATGTGGATTTTCATGTTGTAGGTAGGTACATGTTAGTTAGCGCCGCGAAGCCGCGCGAAATTTTTACGGGTTTGCCTGATAAAACCCAGAAATATAGGCGGTGGGCCTTGCAGAGGATAATAAGCTAAAAATGCTATTCATTCAATACAGCGTTACGACGAAGCAATGACGATGACTATGGCTTCATTATGACAATTACTACCTATGTGACGCCGCGAAGCGGCGTGAAAATGTTAATTTTAGGTCCTGGAAAACGACATTTTTATATTGGAACCAGACGGTGAGTGGAGACCGATAGGTAACCTCTTTTCCTGGTTGCACATCTCGGTATGATTAACAATATTGAAATGAAAGTAGTTTTTCATATACATTAGCCTCGGATAGAAAATCACGACGACCAGTGGCAGTCAGCGCTCAATAGTACATATGATAATACAAATAAATAACTGTATACATATGTACAGAGGCGTAGCCAGGGGGGTGCAAATGGTGCTCCTGCACCCGTGAGATTTTGCCGGGCCGCCTATGCCCGGCCGCAACTACACGGCCTGGCGGCCGTCATTTTATGTTGATGTAAAATACCATGAGAGAAACGGATCCAAAGCCCTCTCACACAATACAAGGACCCTCCTAGTCTGTCAGAGAGCCCTATGATAAGGAGGAAGAACCCTTTTGAGGGCCCTCTGAGGCCTGGAATGGGCCCTCTCATACCTGGCATGGGCCCTCTCCAAGGGCGTATCCAAGGGGGTACCCTGGAGTCTGGACACCCGCGGGTACCCCCTTGACCTGAGGGGCCCATTTTATTTTGTCTAAGGGGCCCTAAACGGTCTTAGGGGCCCTTAGCTGGTCAGACGTACCCTCGGTCGATCTGAGGGACGATCGGTCGGCCCGTGGGGGGGGGGGGGGGGGCGGGGGGGGGAGGGGGGGCTCAGTCGACCTGAATGGGCTCTGTCGGCCTGCTGAGAGGCCCTCAGTCTCGGCCTGACTGGCCCTCAGTCGGCCTCATAGGCCCTCAGTCGCCCAGAAGGAGCCATCAATGAAGGGGCCAAATCAGTTAGTCTGAGAGACCCTCAGTCGGCCTTAGGGGGCCCTCAGTCGGCCTGAGGGGGCCCGCAGTCGACCTGAGGGGCCGTCAGGCGGCCTGAGGGGCCGTCAGGCGGCCTGAGGGGCCGTCAGTCGGCCTGAAGGGCCCCTCAGTCGGCTTTAGGGGCCTCAGTCGGCCTCAGTTAGTCTGAGGGGACCCTCAGTCGACCTTAGGGGGCCCTCAGGCGCCCTAAAAGGGCCCTCAGACATGGGCTGAAGGGACACTCAGTCGGGCTGAGGGGCCATCAGTCGGCCTTAGGGGCCCTCAGTCGGCCTGAGTTAGTCTGAGAGGACCCTCAGTCGGCCTTAGGGGGCCCTCAGTCACCCTGAAGGGGCCTTCAGTCGGACTGAGTTAGTCTAAAGGGACCCTTAGTCGGCCTTAGGGGGCCCTCAGTTGGCCTGAGGGGCCCTCAGTCGGCCTGACGGGCCCTCAGTCGGCCTGATGGGCCCTCAGTCGCCCTGAAGGGGCCCTCAATCGGCCAGAGTTAGTATGAGGGGACCTTCAGTCGACCTAGGAGCCCTCAGTCGACCTGAAGGGGCCATCAATCGGCCAGAGCTAGTCTGAGGGACTCTCAGTCGGCCTTAGGGGGCCCTCAGTCAGCCTGAGGGGGCCCTGTCAGCCCAAGGAGCACTAAGTCGGCCTGAGGAGCCCTCCGTTGGCCTGAGGGACCCTCAGTCGCCCTGAAGGGGCCCTCAGTCGGCCTTAGGGACCCTCAGTCGGCCAGAGTTAGTATGAGGGGACCCTCAGTCTCGGCCTAGGGGCCCTCAGTCGGCCTGACAGGGCCCTCAGTCGACCTGAGGGGCCCTTAATCGGCCTGAGGAGCCATGAGTCGGCCTAAGGGGACCCTCACTCGTCCTGAGGGGGGAGTTCGGCCTGAGGGGCCCTGAGTCGACCTGAGGGAGCCCTAATTCGGCCCATGAGGCCCTCAGTCGGCCTGAAGGGCCCAGTCAGCCTGAGGAGCACTCAGTCGGTCTGAGGGACCCTAGTCGTCCTAGGATAGCCCTCAGAGGGCCTGAGGGACCCTCGGTTGGCCTGAGATGGCCCTCGTCTGGTGTGAGGGTGCCCTTGGTTTACATGACGTTGCCATCGGACTGCCTGAGCCCCGAGGGGTCTTCTGTCGGTATGAGGGATCGCCACTCCTCAGTCGGCCTGTGAGGCCATTGGTCATCCTAGGATGGCCTTCGGATGGCCTAAGGAGGCGCTTGGTCGGCCTGAGATGACCCTCGGCCGGCTTGAGAGGGTCCTCAGTCGGCATGAGGATGCCCTCGGTCTGCCTGAAGGGCCCACATTCGGCCTGAGATGGACCTTGGCCGGCCTGAGATGAACCTGGGGCAGTCCAAATGTCCCTCGGTCGTCCTGAGGGAGCCCTCGGTCGGCTTGCAGGGCCCTTGACCGGCTGAGTGGCCCTTCGGTCGGCTCAAGGGGCCTTCGATCGGCCTGAGGGTGGTGCACTCAGCCGCCCCTAGGGGACTTCGATCAGCCTTTGGTGAGCCTGAGTGGACCTGGGTCGGCCTGAGGGTGATCTTGGTCGGTCTGAAAGGCCTTCAGTCCGCCTAAGAGGCCATGAACCGGTCTGAAAACAAAAACGCTCGGTCAGCGTGAGGGACCCTCGTTCAAACTGTGGCGTCCTCGGTCGGCCTTAGATCGCCCTTGGCCGGTCTGTGGGGATCCCTGCTAGGCCCTTCAAGACCGATCTTCCAAGGCCTCGGTGGGCCCAACAGACCCATAGAGGCATGGGTGGAGCTTTTGCAAGAAAGTTGGTGGGATAAAATGTAATTTTGCTTGGTTGTTTTGCTTGGTTGAGTTGAAAATTACCATTTTAATGCCGGATGACCTCCAAATCTGACAAGAGTTGGTGGGACAAAACACAAAGTTGGTGGGGCAGTGGCCCTACCATTTGAATAGGAAACTCCACCCGTGCATAGAGGTCTCTTTTAAGCCAGATAAGAACCGTTTCAACCTTCAGGATACTTTCCCTTCCTTCAAATATCAAATCACGACTTACAAACATGTCGGATCTGAGATTAACTTTTATTTTCATTATTTACTCCCGCGCTTAACAACGCATTTTCATTATTTACCCAACCCCCAGCACAACAACATTTGTTTCGCTGGGGCGGGGGTAAAAGGGCCCTCAGTCTTGGAAAGGGGCCCTGACGCTCCGGGGGCCCATACAACTGGCCGCGGGTACTACCTTGGCGAAATCCTGGGTACGCCTATGGCCCTCTCAGGCCTGGAATGGGCCCAAATGCCATTTCGGATATTTATGGGGACTGCACTCCCCCCCTCCCCCTGTGACGGGCCCCCGACCGGATGCACCTGTCTCTAAAAATGCTGGCTACGCCCCTGCATATATACCTAACTGTAACAAACAACTGGTAACAGTGGAAATGGTGTGAAAGCAGCAAGAGGCAGCACGACTTTTCCGCGCATAAATGGTCCCTGTGGATCTGGGGGAGCCTGGAAGAGATGGCTTGGGGAGATGGTCCTGGCCTGTTCCCACTATTAGCTCTTCGGTCCAGCAAATTGTGCACCGCTGGTCGGTGGAGGAGCTTCCGGGTGCCGATCTCCTCGTCTTTGCGTTCGCGTCGCCTTTTTCGGAACTCGGCAGACTAGCTAAACCCGCTTGAAACTTGAAAGTTAATATTGTATGAAGGGAATGGGCCCTGGGTGCGGCTGGGGACAGCAATTACGGCCAAGGAGAGCCTCTGCCAGACACTAAATGAAACTAATTTCCCCATTTTCCAAATTTGTATAAGCGAACCTTGTCAGTGGCGGATCTAGGTTTTGAGTTTGGGGGAGGGGGGGGGGGAATTTCGCTCCGCTTCGTCAGCGAAAAGTTGTTGACCAGGAGGGGGGGGGGGGGCAGGGTCGGGTCGCAAGCGCAGAGTCGTTGAGCTGGGGGGGGGGGGGGGGGTGGCGTCGGATTGTCAGCGGGAAAGGTCTTTGAGCGGGTGGGGGGGGGGGGGGGGGGGGACATCGGGTCGTCAGCACGCAAAATTCGTTGAGCGGGGGAGGGGGGTAAATCTCGCCTTCCTGGAACAAAAATCACAACCTCCCGGAACGGTTGGGGGATATGCATTTGCCTACCGATTTTTCGTTGGGGGGGGGGGGGCAATTGGGGCATTCCAGAACAGATCGACCAAAACAATCTCTAAATAATACTACATTTCATATTTCGATAAAACTACGTGTCTGAGGTTATCTGGGTTGATTCACACTGTTAACTTTTCAGCCTCGTCCGTCAAATGGTTTTCGAGTTACAGCCTCGGGCAACTTTGTAATGTCAAGCAAAACTCAAATTTTCAGCGGTCAATATCTCCCATCTAAACCAGTAAAACGCCTTAATCGGCGGTAACTGAGCGGTATCTGCTGCTTCCCTGGGACAAACTACATACAAATTAAGTTGTATTACATTTACCAGGATCTCCATTCTCGAATCCGCCAAAAGGCAGTACGTCCTGAGCGCTGCATGCTTCATCGTATTAATTAATGCTTAGATAAATCAAGCCATTTTTGATCAAGAATGATTTGTGTTCATTTCGACGTTTGCATGTGCCACGCGCTGTGGTACCACCCATATCAGAACGCACCATACCAAAATAAAAATTTATTTGATGGTCCTATCCAATGGTGAAAACCCGATCTCAATCGAAGCAGTGGTTGCAAAGTTATTAGCTTCCGAAAAGCGTCTGTACGGCCGGTTCGGGCCGGTTTGGGCCGGGTCAAATGTAAATTTATCTAGTAAGTTGACGGGAAACCTCACGGGCGCTTCGCGCTCGCTCGGTTATCATGCGAGTCATATAAACCTATATACCAGTAAAACGCCTTTTTGGGCGATGACCGAGCGGGCGCGCTCTATTAAATGTAAAACAGGTTTGAAATATGACACGGTAAGGGAGCACACGTGGTAGTAACACATAGTCCTTTTAGTCCTTTTAATCCTCCAGAAAAATAGCCAGGCCTCAATGCATGCCAACATAAAAATGAGTTGTATTATATTGTTCATGATCTCCTTTCTCGAATCCGCCAAAAGGGTGTACGTCCTGAGCGCTGCATGATTCATCGTATAAATTAATGCTTAGATTAATACAGCCATTTTTATTTTTAGCAAGAACGATTTTGGCTCATTTCGACGTTTGCGTGTGCCAACTGCCACGCGCTGTGGTACCACCTCTATCAGAAAGCACCATACCAAAACAAAACATTATTTGATGGACCTATCTAATGGTGAAAATCCGATCTAAATCGGAGCAGTGGTTGCAAAGTTATTAGCTTCCGAAAAGCGTCTGTACGGCCGTGTCGGGCCGTGTCTGGCCGGTTCGGGCCAGGTCAAATGTAAATTTGTCTAGTAAGTTGACGAGAAACCTCACGGTCGTTTCGCGCCCTCTCGGTAATCACCAGAATCATCAGGAACAATAGATTATTATGATGTAATAATTTTTGGAAATTCTGAAATTTTGCTATTTCAACACGTGATCTCAGGTCAAGTCACGTGATTTTATAATGTGGTCTTTTTAAAATTCGGAGTTTTTTCCATGCCAAAATGGACATCGATACATATCGATGTTTAAAAATTGTGATAGTTTTTTTTTCTAAATAGAATATTTATCTTTTGTATTTGGCAAAATCATGGTCACCAGCACGTCGTTGATAGTAACTTGGCACGTAATTGTGCTAGAGAGCTCAATTAAACGGCATTATGCTTAGGTATCTCGTGGACCTACTTGGAATGATATACATCAGCCCTGTAGTCGCTCTGTGACCTCAAGGTCACGTGACCAGGGTCACCCGGTGCAGTCCACGTCAGATCGACCAAACCATAACATCCTACTTCTCACGTTTCGATTGAACTAAGTGTCGGGGATTATCTGGGCCGTACATTCACGCTGTAACATTTGCAGCCCCGCCCGTCTAACAGTTTTTGAATTATAACCTCAGGCATCTCTTTAATGTCGCACAAAGGTTTAATTCTGAAATTATTTTCCACCTCTATCAGAAAAAAAGTTTAATTTTCTTCGGGCGATATATATCGGGATATATCCTATAAATAATTATAATGATACAAAATTACGTATCATCAGAATCGCCATGAACCACAAATTAATGTAATGTAATCTTGTGTGAGAACTCGAATGGAAAAGTGTCCAAATTTTGGCATGTGACCTCAGGTCAGGCCACGTGATTTAGTTATGTTCTCAGTTAAAATTCGTGATTTTTCTTAGGTGGAATAGGAGGGTGCAGCGGGAATCACGTACCAACCTATTTCGTTCAGTGATCAAGATCTCATGATGACATGATTACATATTTCGTTGATAGAGGTGTCTGTAGGTTCTCAAGATATACATTTTTAACCTCTCTATTTCCAGGCCGAGAATGTTATTAAAATAGCTAAAAGTGTCTTCCAGAAAAAAACGTTCAATTGTGCGAGAAAAAAAAAATGTCAACAAATTATCTATTCTATAATCAAGCCAGGTCATTTGGGAAATAAACCTCAGGGGACGTGACCTTGAGGTCATTGAGCGACCTGCGGGAGTCATGCTATGCATCATTGAATGCAGCTCGACGAGACAGATATAATGTCGTTGAGTTAAGCTCTCTAGCACAATAATTATATGCAAAGTTAGTACCGAAGACCATGATTTTTGCACACAAAAAAAACATATATAGGAAAACCTTATCTCCAATTTTTTACCATCGAAGCCAATATACTGAAGTCGATTCTGGCAAGAAACAAATTCCGAATTTTGAAGAGACTATCCCACCTTTGTGAAAGTTGTCGAATCACACTTAATTGTATGTCTACAAGTCAGGCGAGGTCAGCTGAACATGTTCGTTAACTTTTTTCTCGTAAAAACTGCTTATCTTGGAAGATATTCAACTTTTAGTTTTAAGCGGAAAGTTGGGTTGGTGACGTCATATGATTTTTGTTTTAATGACAGGGAAATCCTTTGTGCTGCCAAATGTATGGCACAATTTTGTGTCGACATCTATTGCGCAGAAAAGCGAACCATCCGGTGTCTAGATTGGCTTAGATTGCGAACCACCCGGGGATCGAGAAATTAAGACGAAAATATTCCAAGGCTGACCTTAAAACAAGTCTACTATCATTACCAGTTGGCTAAAGAGATGACGTTGTCGGTTTAGAGGCCCTATTCAAATACACATGGGCCTTATTTTTTACAGATGTCAAAATCAAACTCGAATTTCTTTTTTATTAAATCATTGTGGTTGTTTTAACTGCTACCATACTTAATTTCAATGTCAAGCCATCAAAATGTCTATCTTAACTCAAATATAATGTTAAGGTGGGATAGTCCCTTTAAATGGCCACTTGATACAATCACGTGATCTGACCTAAGATCACATGTGGTGCATTCCACAGTAAGACAACCGGTGGTTGCCGTCTGACCATTTCTAATTTTCTTCAAAAGTTCTGCATTGTGGGTTTCAAGGGCGGAAAAATAATTGGTGGTGACCAAAAAATTTCTCCAAAAAATGTTTTCCAAAATACAGCCTTCCGTATTTTCCCAAATTCACTGTGCAGGCCTAATTTTGATGGTCAATTACTCCGAGAAAAAAAAACGATTTTGAAAACTTTGTGTTTGGATCAGGATTAGTCGAAGAACAACTAAGCCATCACGGCTTTTCGATATTTTGTTTTTGTCACGTGACCTCGTGACCTACTTTTTGCGCCATGACCTTAACCTGTTGGAAACTGAAGAAAAAAAATCGTCTGATGACGATTTGAGCTTCATTGATGTACTTTCGTATACAAAAGTGAGGTTTGACCTGCAGACCCTACTTTTGGAGACTTCCGCAGTAAGACAACCATTTTTTTCTCTCCAAATTTGCCGTCCGACCATTTTTAATTTTCTTGAAAAGCTGTGCACTGAGGGTTTCAAGGGCGGGGAATTCATTGGTGGTGACAAACAAAAACAAGATAAGGCTTTCACAAATTTCCCAAGTTCACTGTGCAGGCCTAATTTTGACGACCAATAACTCCGAGACTAAAGAAACGATTTTTGGTATTGTTTGGATCGGGATTAGTCAAAGAACAATTTGGCAATCTCGGATTTTCTATTTTCATTTTGTCACGTGACCTCGTGATCTACATTTTGCGCCGTGACCTTGACCCGTTGTAAACTGAAATTATGTTTTTTTTCCTCGTCTGATGGCGATTTGAGTTCTATTGATGTCCTTTCGTATAAAAATATTAAAGGTGGGGTTCGACCTGTAAAAACTACTTTTGAGCCTTGCAATGCACACAATACGCTGTTTGGGTACGTTACGTTGTATTGACCTGGCAGGTCATATGGTGACCTGATGTCGGTGTAACAGGCACCAACCGAGAGGTTTCGTCGTCAGGAGTCACTCTGGACTTTGTTTCGAAAGCGTATGTCAAGTAGGTAGATAGAGAAGTTATCGACGGACAGGTGCCTAAACAGCGTATTATGTCAGCAATGCAAGACTCCAAAATGATTTTTACAGGTCAAACCCCACTTTTGTATTTTCTGATACGAAAGGACATCAATGAAGCTCAAATATTCATAAAACGGAAATTTTAATTTCAGTTTCCAACAGGTCACGGCGCAAAAAGTAGGTCACGAAATCACGTGAGAAAAAATCGAAACTCCGTGATTGCCAAATTGTTCCTCGACGAATTCTGATCCAAACAAAAAGATGATCAAAATCGCTTTTTTAGTCTCGGAGTTATTGGTCGTCAAAATTAGGTCTGCACAGTGAACTTGGGAAAATACGGAAGGCTGTATCTTGGAAAATGTGTTTTGGGGGATTTTTTGGTCACCACCAATGAATTCCCCGCCCTTGAAACCCCCAGTGCACAACTTTTCAAGAAAATTAAAAATGGTCGGACATCAATTATTTTGTTTTGGGTTGTCTTACTGTTTTTTTTTCTCCCCATGTAAAAAATCGTATTTTCGAAGAAAGATTTATCCGCCACTGTACCAGGACAAAAATCACAACCTGCCGGATCGGTTGGGAGGGGGGGGGGGGGGGCAAAACATACGTTTGCCTACCTATATTTCGTTTGGGGGGGGGGCAATTGCCCATTTTGCCCAACCGTAGATCCGCCACTGAAACTTGTGTCATGCCGCGAAGCGACGCGAAATTTTCCAGTTTTTGACATAGATAGCTGGATTTTGACTGCTGCAAAGGCAATTATTACGATAAATTGTTAATTTACCCCGCAAAAAGTGTGTGTGTGTGTGTGTGTGTAGGGGGGGGGGGTCGACCCCCCTCGCTTTCTAAGAATGTGGGGAGTCTTCCCAGACCCCCCCTCTCCCGACCCTCCTGTCGGCGACGCCCCTGGCTGACAAATATTGCAGCAAACACTCTCCTGAGAGGAAAATTGTTAAATTGTTTTGTACTACCTCCCCCCCCCCAACCCCGAATTAAAAAACGCATCAGACTGATCAAATTACCATTTTTAAGCCCAAGAAAACATTGCACCAGGTGCCAGGTGGGTCAGAATACAGCACATTACCGCTCATTATGACCGCGCCGACCACGGCTAGCAGGCGCTCCAGCTATAGCAGGCGCTCCAGGCGACGGCTAGCAACCCCTGGGCAGGCTCGAGGTCCCCGTTCACAAGCTCAATAGCCCTCTGGATAAGCTCGAGAGGCCCCTGAACAGACTCAATGGCTCCTTGGCAATCCGAGAGGCCCCTAAACAGACTCTAATAGCCCCTGGGCAGGCTCGATAGGCCCCTGCACAGAATCAATGGACCATTGGGAAAGCTCGAGAGGCCCCTGAACAGACTCTAATGGCCCCTAGACAGGATCAAGAGACCCTTGAACAGACTCAATGAGCCCCTGGGAAAGCTCGAGAGGCCCCTGGGCAGGTTCGAGAGGCCCCTGAACAGACTCAATGGGCCCCTGGGCAAGCTCGAGAGGCCTCTGGGCAGGCTCTAATGGCCCCTGGGCAGGTTCGAGAGGCCTGTGAACAGACTCGATGGGCCCCTTGTAAAACTTTAACGGGCCCCTGGGCAGGTTCGAGAGGCCCCAACACAGACTATAATGGGCCCCTGGGCAGGCTCGATAGGCCACTGGGCAGGTTTGTTGGGCCTTGGGTGAGATCAATTGGCCCCTGGACAAGTGGACACGCTCTCGAGACCCCTGGGCAGGTTTTTTAGGCCCCTGAGTGGGCTCAATGGGCCCCAGGGCATGCTCGAAAGGTGCTCGAAAGGGCATGGCTTTGCGCCCTTAAGTGGGCTCAATTGACCCCTGGACATGCTCGAGAGGCCCTGGACAGCTTTCTGGCCCCTGGGTGGGCTCAATGGGCCCCTGGACATGCCCAAGAGACCCCCTGGGCTGGCTTCGAAAGCCCTTCAGTGTCTCTGAGGGCCCTTGACATGCACCAGAGTCAGGGGCTCCGCCACATGGGGGACGGGGGGGACGTGTCCCCCCAACATTTTCGGATTTTAACATTACGTCTATTGGCGTTGCATGGAAAAAATCGACTTCAGAATGCCTCCATCCCCCCCCCCCCCACCTCCCCAACTTTCGGAAGGTGGCGGCGCCCTTGACCAGAGTGACCCTTGCCTGGTTTGAAGGCTCTTCTGTGGCTTTTTGAAAGCCATTTAGCTAATGCAAATGGTATCTGGGCCAATCTCGGTGAGGCCCCTTGTGACCCGTAGGGGGGGGGGGGCAGTTGCCCCCTTGCCCCCCCCCCCCTGGCTGCGCCTCTCTGCATCGGAGGCCATTGAGGCTGGGTTTTACAACGAAACCCCAGAAATAAATGAATTCGTTAGGTCTCATTGGTCAAGAAAATGTCACAATTTGAGGAAAATCTCATTCGGCAGGGGAAAAACGGGGAGCAGGGGGTGGACAGGGGTGAAAGGCAAACTGGCTAGAAATGGTAGGCGAATACATAACTTCGGCTTACAGTTTATAGACATTGTGTTGAGGGCAGCATAGTAAAAGTTGCTTTATTTCATGCAGATGCGAATGCAAAAATGTTTCGACTAAATTGGATGATGCTGGTATCGTTCTCGCTGTTATACTCTTACCTGCTCGTCTAATTCGCCATCCGGGTAGTCCTTGATGAACCCTTTGTGCCTGCAGAACAAAGCAGCCGGGTTACAAGTACTACACGCATGACACTACACGGATCATTCATTACAAAGACGGGCTCATTGCGCAGCTGCTGACGGGAACCATCATAATACACACACCCGTCTGCATTACCACATAATGCAAAACGTGCTAAACACATCCGGCTCCGAACTCCATTCCCTGCCCGCGCGGAATTTAATTATCCAATTATATACGTGCAATGGAGGGGACGCTTTAGTCCATCAGAAATCGCCTTCATACCAGGTATGACAACCAAATTGGCAGATAATTATGATGATGTGTTAGTTAACTACCCTATGTGTGTCAGAACTCTAGGTCAATATATTTAAAGTCGAATGTCATTAAGATGGTGCGCAATCGGGCATTGTGACATGCGGCGCTTGGTCGCCCATCAGGACAAACCGTCACTCTCATAACACAGATCCATGAAATAATGTTGAACATGATATTTTATTAGGACTCAAAGATGAAACCCCGGACCGATATAAACTATACTGCATGCTTCTAAGCCAAAATCTGCAGGGACATAATGTTCCGTTTACGTCCCAGTCGGGTTTAGCTGATAGTACGTCGTTGATCCCATATTCACTCAGACGCCATGAAGACTACAATTATGAAACATACTGTACTCAACGGCATATGCCGATATATTAGCTTCTTATCTTCGGGGAAAACGGAAGGTCGGTCAAACGGCCGATACAATGAGACCGGTGGCAGGCCTGGGTTGCGTTTTTCTTGCTTATTAAAACATCATCATGTATGGGATTTAAGCTCCATTTTGTGTTGATATATAATAAACACAGCAGTGTGATTTAATCGTCTTTACTCTGTCTGCATTATTGTGAAACTTTCAGTGATGCCTCTCTCGCACATCTGTAACTGTTGAAAACACTCCTCTGCCGCTGTGGGCCACCTGCTGTTCGATGTTCGATGTTCGATGTTCGATGTTCGATGTTCGATGTTCGATGTTCGATGTTCGATGTTCGATGTTCGATGTTCGATGTTCGATGTTCGATGTTCGATGTTCGATGTTCATGACACCCTGCTGTTCGATGTTCGATGTTCGATGTTCGATGTTCGATGTTCGATGTTCGATGTTCGATGTTCATGGCACCCTTAGCAGCATCATCCAGCCAATCCAAGGTTGTCCTGGCGGTAATGCATTCTACCATGCCTTGACATTTGCATTTAATTGAGCACATATGTGCGCACTATGTGCTCAATTAAAGACATTTTTTTGCAAAATCAAATGCAAATGCGCTTAAGCATGTAAGAACATCTTACAATTTATGAGACACAAAGTCTACAAAAGCAAACTTGAAGGCGCTTCAAAACTCATCGAACCCGGCAATCCGGGTTCGATTTACATTCACATTCACAGACATTATACACAGAACCCGTTTGTGGGGACTTACTCCAGGTAGGTACAGTAGCAGTTCACAGTACAGTAGCAGTACAGTAGCAGTTCACAGTACAGTAGCAGTTCACAGTACAGTAGCAGTTCA
>JAXIVJ010001743.1:125000-128249 GCA_036785665.1 Chirona hameri
GTCTGTCTGTCTGTCTGTCTGTCTGTCTGTCTGTCTGTCTGTCTGTCTGTCTGTCTGTCTGTCTGTCTGTCTGTCTGTCTGTCTGTCTGTCTGTCTGTCTGTCTGTCTGTCTGTCTGTCTGTCTGTCTGTCTGTCTGTCTGTCTGTCTGTCTGTCTGTCTGTCTGTCTGTCTGTCTGTCTGTCTGTCTGTCTGTCTGTCTGTCTGTCTGTCTGTCTGTCTGTCTGTCTGTCTGTCTGTCTGTCTGTCTGTCTGTCTGTCTGTCTGTCTGTCTGTCTGTCTGTCTGTCTGTCTGTCTGTCTTTTTTTCTTTCTTTCTTTCTTTCTTTCTTTCTTTCTTTCTTTCTTTCTTTCTTTCTTTCTTTCTTTCTTTCTTTATTTCTTTCTTTCTTTCCTTTATTCTCTCCTTCTTTCTTTATGTATTCATTAATTTATTTAAAGAAGATGGAAAATATAGTATTTGCTCATGTTATGGTAATTAAACAAATATGAATTATTAACCTATATTACGGCTTGCGGCTTCTTGAGTTATCATCTATCATCTTGAGCGGCTGAATTTATTTATGTATTTTTAAGTGTTGGTATTTATGCAAACATTCCAAAGCACTGAGGAAAATGTCAATCGCCAGAAATAATTGAATTGATTGAAGCCCTAATTGAAACTGGCTGTTAATTCACCATATAATTTATGTTCGCTGCTAAATGGTTTTAACCGATGTTTCCATATTTTGTATTAAATATTATCTGTTTTCAATATGAGTAGCTGACAGATGCATCGGTGACGGAAACGTCTTTGAAAGTTTGAACGTTTGAAGTTGAAAGTTTGAAACGTTTTGAAAGTTTTTTTTTGTATCTCACGAAATTCGTTGAATACATTTTTGAGCTATTTCCATGATGAGATACTTAACTCAAGGAGTCATGTTTTATTAAATTATTTAGTATTCAAACTAAGTCAGAACAAACCTGAACAGCACGGTCCGTTCAGCCACAGACGTCATTGGGGCCTATTTAAGGCCGCCCGCTGCCACGGATCGCAGGCCATCCCGGTCAGAGTGCAATGGCGTATGTCAAGAAGCGGCTCAAAGCCCCTTGCCATGGCAGGTGAGGAAAAATTGCTCCATAAAATGAACTGTGTCGATTTTTGGTGGCACAGCTCAAAACCTTACAGGAGAAGGAAGAACATCGGTTAAATTTAATGTATCAAACAATACTTACCTTTTCAAGACCGAGAACGACAAGGAACGAGGCCGAACGAACAGTTTTCTTTCATTTTACGTTAATACCGAGCGGGCGCAAAGCACCATTGAGGTTTCTCGTCAACTTACTAGACAAGTAAAACGCCTTTTTTGGGCGATGACCGAGCGGGTATGCCGAGGCGGTATATACCAGTCGGCGATGACCGACTGGTAAAGCTAAAACAGGTTTGAAATATGAAACGGTACGGGACAACACATGGTAGTAACACATAGTCCTTTTAGTAATTTTTAGTCCCCCATAAAAATTGCCAGGCCTCATTGCATGCCAACATAAAAAGTAAGTTTGATTAAATTGTACATGATTTCCCTTTCTCGAATCCGCCAAAAGAGAGTACGTCCTGAGCGCTACATGCTTCAGCGTATAAAAAAACGAATGCTTAGATAAATCAAGCCATTTTTGGTCATTAATAATTTGTGTTAATTACGACGTCTGCGGTGCCACGCGCTGTGGTACCATCCCTATCAAAACGCACTATAACACAATCAAACTTTATTTTATGGTCCTATCCAATGGTGAACACCCGATCTCAATCGGAGCAGTGGTTGTAAAGTTAATAGCTTCCAAAAAACGTCTGTATGGCCGGGTCGGGTCGGTTCGGGCCGGTTCGGGCCGGTTCGGGCCGGTTCGGGGCCGGTTCGGCCGGTTCGGCCGGGTCGGGCCGGGTCGGGCCGGGTCAAATGTAAATTTGTCTAGTAAGTTGACGAGAAACCTCACGAGCGCTAAGCTCCCTCTCGGTAACAAATTTACATTTGACCCGGCCCGACCCGGCCCGACCCGGCCCGACCCGGCCGTACAGACGCTTTCGGAAGCTAATAACTTTGCAACCACTGCTCCGATTGAGATCGGGTTTTCACCATTGGATAGGACCATCAAATCAATTTTGAATTTGTTTATGGGGTGTCTCACCGGTGTGGTACACAGCGCGTGGCACATGAAAATTTATAAATGAACAATATAATTCTCGATAAAAAAATGGCTTGATTTATCTAAGCAATACTGTATACGATTAAACATGCAGCGATCAGGACGTACTCCTTTTGGCGGATTCGAGAAAGGAGATTAATTCACAATTTAATAGGTCAGTAAAACGTCTTTGCCACACCGCGCCCGCTCGGTCCTCGCCCCAAAAAGGCGTTTTACTGGTTATTAAGTAATAGCTAATAGAATTATTTTTCATTGCAGTGTATAGAAGTACATACAATCTCCAGCTGAATCATCACCCTTCACCGTTTTATCAGGTTTATTGAAATATGTTTAACTAGTAACTCATAACATTTGAAATAATATCCGATAAATTTCCCAGTCTCATGAAGGAATAAAACAGGGAATTATTTTAATCGCAGTGTATAGAAGTGCATACAGTCTCCAGCTGAATCATCACCCTTCACCGTTTTATCCGGTTTATTGAAGTATTTTAACTAGTAACTCATAACATTTTAAATAATATCCGATAAATTGCCCCGTCTCAAGAAGGAATAAAACAGGTGGACTTGGTGAAGTTTGGAAATGGGTTAGGTGTTGGGGACTGCACGCGAAGGGTTTGTCACAGCTCCAAGCGTAACCTTATCGAAAAGGAGGGTACCCCCCCCCCCCCTATCATACATTTCCAAAATGAGATTCATAATTAACTCGGCAGTTACTGAGTTACGAGTTCCATAATTAACTACTGGGAAGCTATTTTTGCCTCGCCTATCCCCGGATCTGCCGGACCATTACTCCGAACGTCATTCGCCAGCCCAGGAAAATGTGTGTCGAGGGAACTTCATTATGTTTGACTGCGGGGTCACAACTCACTAATGACGTCACAGGTCAGGGACAAAACAAACATATTTGCCCATGCCAAGTTGGAGGCAATTTATGCACAAAATAACGCTATCAAGGCTCTGGAACCGGTACTAAATATTGTTCGGCGTTCTTTCGACGGTGCTGATATTGTTTAACTCTGGTTCGCCAGATTACAGACTGAAGGATGTGTAATATAGATACTACTCTGTT